>JABCKO010000007.1:0-111676 GCA_018855915.1 Tephrocybe sp. NHM501043
TCCCCCCCCCCCATCTCCCGCGCCCCCCCCCCCCCCCCCCCGCCCCCCCCCCCCCCCCCTCTCCCGACCCCCTCCCCTCCGACGACGACGCCGACGACGCCCCCCCTGCCGTCCCCGCCACCCTCCGCACACTCCCCTCCTACTTCCCCTCCCTCCCACCCAAGCACACCTACCTCCGCACTCCCGTACGTCCCCTTCCCCCCTCCCCTGCTCCCCCACTGACATCCCTCCAGGCCTCCCCCCCCAGAAAAGCCGCCCTCCCGTCCCTCGAGAAGAAGCTCAAGACCGCTGCCCTCGTCCAAGAGTCCCTCCGCAACCTCCTCGTCGCAACAGAGGACAGCACCAACCAGGAGGACAGCGAGCTCCTCGGCCATCTCGTCAACTGGGAGGCCAGTGCCCATCCCAGAAAGCGCTGGAAGGTGTCTGCTAGGTGATTCTGTACATCTTGTGGATACCTGAAATACGTTGTGCCCATCCCTGAAACCGCTGGAAGGTGTCTGCTAGCTGATTCTGTACATCTTGTGTATACCTGAAATACGTTACGCCCATCCCTGAAACCGCTGGAAGGTGGCTGCTAGCTGATTCTGTACATCTTGTTTATACCTGAAATACAATCCATATGCTCAAGTCTGAGAGTCCACAAGAAAGCGCTGCAAGGTGTCTGCACGATATGTGGTTACCTGAAATACATTCCATCTGTGTATCTTATGCTCAAGTCTGAGACGACTCGCCACTACCACCCATCGCAGGGCCTCCCCTTCCCCTCCCTCTCCCCCTCCCCCTCCCTCTCCCCCGTCCCCTCAGCGTCCTCCCACTACTAACATCCTCCCCGCCCTCCTCTAGCTCATACCCCGCATCCACCTGTGCACTCCCCGAGGCTGTCCGCAGCCGCAGACTGCGGCGTCCCGGGCTAGAATTTGGCGGTGGATCCGTAGGAAGGGCAGAGAAATCTTCACCCCGAGTGGCCGCGATCCGTTCGCGGGTATCCTCGGCTGGTTTCTTGGCACGTGCACGAGGCCGTGCAGCTGGCGTTGTGGTATTTTCATTGCGTCGATCTTCGGCGGTCGCGGACGAACCGGGTTCCGTCGGAATAACAGTCGTCGTCGTCGTCGTCCTCCTCCCGCCTTTCTTGGCAGCTGCACGTTGCGGGGAACCATCACCCGCGACCGCGACCTTGCCCGTCCTCCTCTTCTTCTTCGCCGGCGCCTCCTCCTCCTCCACCGCACCGCCCGTCTCATCTATAGCTCGTTTCTCGCTCGTTCCAGTCGTTCCTCCTACTCCAGGTGTTCCAAAAGCAGAAACATCTTCGGTATCCGGGTCGGTTGCTTTCGCTTTGCCTTTTCCCTTGCCTTTGCGGACTGGCCTGGCCTTCGCGTCCCCGTCGTTTTCTTGGGAGGTAGGTGCCGTTTTTCGAGAGCGGGCTCTGGGCTTTGGCGGTGGTGGTGGTGGAGCGGTTGCAGCTGTAGCTGAGTGGGCGGCAGCGGCAGTCTGTTGCTCCAGCAACCGTTTGAGCTTCTCCCAACGTAATCGACACTACGCACGACGTTCAGTCGAGTAGAATAATAATAATAATAATCAAAATCTTTACCTGTTGCCCCGTCGCTCCATTACCGACCCTCGAACTAACCTCCTTCCACTTATTCCCAACCTCCCCAACAGCCGTAGCCAACTTCAAGTCGTCCGCCTCCGTCCAGACCGTGCTCGCACTGCTCGCATTAAGGTGCTCCAACCAGCGCTCGCGGCACTGCTCGTTCGAGCGCCCCGGGATGCACCCAGCGACCTCGACCCAGGCGTTGCCGTACGCCGCGACGGCCGTGCGGAGCCGTGCGAACTCCGCGTCGGTCCATGCCCCGCGTTTGCGCGTCGGATCGAGCGTGCGCCCGTAGCGCACTTGGCATTGCGAGGCGGTGGCGTCTTCGGAGACGTAGCGCGCGACTGAGGGAGGGGAGGAGGGGGGGGGGTGTTGTTTAGATGGATGGAGAGGCGTTAAAAAAAATCGCACAAACGCACCGAGGTTCCAGTTGTGGGTACCGTATAGCTTGACGGCCTCTGCGAGCTTTTCGTCGGTTTCTGTGTTCCAGATGTGGCGTGGGCGAGAAACGCCGCGGAGCATGCAGTCGAGGGGTGTGCGATTGGTCTGGCAATATACACATTTGAGCCACTTTGCCATGCTTAAAGAAACGCATGGCGGCCTACTCCGAGCTCAGTGGCGACATGAACCCAATCAACCTTGCCGCTGCCGGTGGTATTCGAGACCAAGGTCTTCAGTTTCTCAACCTCCGTGGGCGTCCAGGCTCCGTGGTTGATTCTCGGGTGCCTATCCCCAAGCCATTTTATACGACACTGATCTGCAGTGCGAGTCGTCGAGCCCGTTGCTTTAGATACCTGGGAGATGCGAAATGTCAGAGGAGACGTCAGGAACTGCAAGATACGCGCCCACGTTTTCAGCAACGACAGTCCAGTTGATACCTTCTGTGTTGTTTTCTACGTCGAATTCAGCGTCGTCCTGTCCACTACTGGGGCGGTTAAGAGGGTTGCAACGAGAGCCAGGTTGGTTCTCACCTCTGTTGGGAGGCATATGCCTTCAAACGTTGGTTCTCCTGTTTAACTGCTTCCCCCAGTGCGTCTAGTTCCTTGTTTTTCACTATCCTCTCAGGTTATGAGAAATACTGCCTAAGGCGGATGAGGCTCGCACTTGGGTGGTCCACGGTATCAAGCAGGTAACGAGACCGTCGCGATGCGTCCTCGAAGAACGGAGATTTCTGGAACCATACGTCACATGAACGCCCCCAGCCGTGCAGAGAGAGAGCCTCACGGGATTCAGGAATTCTGCGACTGGGCACGGCCCCGCAGCCTTGATCGCACCGGCTATGAAGATTTCGCCGTCAGTATTTTCGTCGAGGTCTTCGGTCGTAACCTCGCCCTAAATGTACACCATCAGTGGATTCGAGAGATAGAAAATAGAAGGGAATGTACCATGAGCCTGTCCAACTCTTGCATTTCCGCCATCAAGCGCTCTGCGTGTCGCGTGAGGGCATATTGGTGGACCTTGTTGGCCTCAATAGCAGCATCCGTCAAAGCTTTGAGCTGTCCAGAGGCCTCAGAAGGGCTCGCGCCACCGCTGTTGACGTCCATGGCGAGCGCGTCCATGACGGTCGCGTACCAAAAGAGGCTAAATGATGCCGACTTCGAAGAACAGAACGGAAAGGGCGTAAAAGGCTCACGTGGCTGAAAACTGCTTTGCACCACGCGCCCACCACGAAAAGGGCTGAACAACGATGGCAAACGCCTCTGCGAAACGCATCGGTATGTCCTCTTTTTTTTTCCGTTCTTCACGTTCTCCTCCTCACATGGTGCAACAGCAAATCGAAATGAGTCAGCGGTGAAGACGCTCAGACTAGGCATGCTCGTGCCGACCATCATCTCCCTCGTTTTCCGCCTCTTGTTCAGGAGAGACTCTCTCCCGCCCTCCAAGGGCTCTCTGGCGATATATATTGCCACTTTCTTCCCGGCATTCTTCCTCTCAAACTACCTGATCAAAATAGGCACTACCAGACGTGATCCCACTACGGGCACACTTATTTCTTACGGGGAGGACCTCAACCAGGCTGGCGTGACCGAATGGTGCTTTGATATCCTATATGTGACATGTGAGCGCCCTTCCGATGATTCTCCTCTTACTGGCCGGCTGAGCCACCCATTCCGCAGGGGCATGTCAAATCGGGAGTGGCGCGTTCGGCGAATGGTTTTGGTGGCTCTACATGGTGGTACGTCCTATACCGCGTATGTCCGCCTCGATCCATTATCTGATGGTCTCTCGTGTTAAGATCCCCGTCTACGCGGTCTTCAAGCTCTGGGTTTCTGTGATATCTCCACTGGTTCTGGGTCGCTCGAGTCCCCAGGCGCCCGAAGCGCCCACGTCGGAAAAAGAGGCGACAAGCAAGCGCCAGGATAAACTTCGCAAAAGAAACGAGCGTGGCGATCCCCGTGTCAAGGCGCAGCCAGGGAGAAAATAATGCGTGCTCTGGTATTTTTATGTACTGGATTTTCATAGGGATCGACTTTTTTTGTATAACATAGACCAACCAACGTTACTGTTTTCGAAAAAACCAACGCCACATACGACAAGAGGAATCACGTAGATGCTCGAGTCCTCTACAGCTTTATAATACACAAGGGTTTAGTAAGGTATATATCTTAGTCGAGGGTGGTTTGTCGCATTGTCCTCAAGTCAAAATTCGCTCCGTTTAAGGTTTGCAAATCCAACCTGTCCTTCCACAAAGTCGAAGGCTAGGTGATAGACCATTAGCCTTCCTTTACTCAAGGCAAAGTCTTACCAGCATAAACTCCTAACAAGAACGCGTCACCGACCAGCCGGGCTGGAAGAAGATTGGACAACGTTCCCCACTTTTTTTTTTTTTTTTAGCTTGGCTTACTGTCTTCCATGTCGGTGTCGTCGTTGGCAGCCACGCCTCCGACACATTCATCGGAACCATCAGAAACAAGGCCAAGGCTGAAATTTTCTGCAAGAAGCGCGAAAGGCTGCTCGTCGAATGTCCACTGGACGTCTAAAGTGGCGTTGCAAGGATCTGGATACAAGTCAGAATACGTATAGGTAGGATATGTGTTCTCTTTTTAGACGCACAAGCATGGAAGCCCGATTCAGAAGGCCTGGAATCTGGAACTGCTGAGTAGAACGCGGAGACTGCGTCTGAGTTTCCGTGGTTCAAAGATGAACCGGTGTCGGTGATAGTGGAGGACAATGATACAGTCAGGACCTGGAAGGAGTCAGTATCTTTCTATCAGCTCAACTTGCCTACATACCAATATTGACGGTTGGAAGTTCGAAGGAGAGTCAGTCCAGGGCGGGATCCGAACAAAGTCGAACAAACCAGTGAAGTTTTGTTCCGGCGTCCCCACAAAAAGCAGTCCATACCATAGCGTATTCTCGCTACTGTCCAATGGAATAGAAGTAACTACCTGTCGCTTGGTAAGAGAGCTCCTATAGCTGGGATGCACAGAACCAGTATTCTGTTTATATGCCGCAAAGCAGCGTTGAAGTTTGCTATTGGACAGAAACGCAACGGTGAGTAGAAACACATAGAAAAACTGTGTCTACATACGTAGACCCTCTCAAGAGCTCGGAACAGGGATTATCAACCGCGTATAACGCCATCCTGGTCGGATAGGGCGGAGCGCTTTGCCAGAGGAACAGTCAAGCCACTACCTAATGCAAAAGCAGACATCGCGATGTTTAGCAGCTCGAGAACGACAAAGCTTGAGAAGCGCATTGTGGTAGAGATGCCGGGGACAGTATGCGAGTAAATGATTCCATGCTCTGCTGGGGTTTAAGTGAAAGAGCCAGCTTTCTCTTCGGTCACCGTTCGCAAGCGCTTTCGGTTGCCCTATAAATAACAGCTGGGCGAGGGGTTGGAATTAATGAAAAAAGATCATGTTGCCACAACAGCTGGAATGGTTGCATTGAAGACGTCGAACTTGTTTTTGCGATGTCAGCGCAATATTATTATCTGAACCACGAGAAATATAGAGATTGTTCACAAAGATTACAAGCCCAGGTAGGAATACTTCAAGCAAGGCTGGCAAAGCCCACGGAGTTGTTCCCAACATCAAAAACTGTGAGAGGGGCTCAAAAAAATGTAACTTCAACAAAACTTAAAATAGCTCACCAGTGTATACATTCCGCAAGAAAACGTCTCCAACAATCCAAACTGTTGCAAGGTGGGTCGTTTAGTGCACTTCGAAGAATTGTATTGGACCGTACAGTCTACATTAGCGGCAACTATACCTCCAACACAAGTTGTTGAGCCCTCTTCGACGAGGCCGAGATTAAAGGTGTCTGGAGTGATCGCGAACGACTGGCCAGCAAATGTCAAGCTGAGATCCAGAACAGCTGAGCATGGAACTAGTAATACATGCCCGTAAGTTTGTGTTGTGGAGTAAGTGTGAAAGGGCTCACATGAGAAGAACCCCGGTCCTATGGTCTGCGATGCACTAGCTGCGCCCGGAATGGCGTTATAGAAGCTTGTGACACTCTTGAGGTCACCTAGAACGAGTGTCGTTCCAGTGTCAACGATAGCAGTCAATCTGGAGGCGGTTGCTTTCCCAGCTACATTAACCGCGTCAAGCTCTACTTGCCAAAATCCCTAAACGCTCATCTCAGAGACGTAGGGCTTAGAGGATCAACAAGGGTCGCACCTTCTGCACAACAGGAGCGTGTGTCAGAGTACCATTGTATAAGTCTGCGTCAACTCCACCCAATAAAAGCTGGGGTCCTGGTGCTGAGAGCTTGAATGAGAATTGGGCAGCGGGTGTCTGCTTTTGAGCGACCAAAGATTGAAAAACTGGATTAGCCCCAAAATCAGAAATCTCGGCGAAAGCCATTCCCATAAGCCCATCCGGTGGAAATTGGCCCTTAGCAAACCCCGCTGAATACTCCGTCGCCACACCAACAGCCTGACTTGCGGCCTACATCGAGGGTTAAGTTAGAGCTGATACTACCGCATTAAAAAAATAGTGGATTACCGTCAAGTTGGCGATGGTGACCGTATCTGTGAATATACCGCCTTCCACAGCTGACCCATCTCCGAAAGACAACGTGAATGACTTGCTTGAATTCTTCGCCGAGGAACTCAGGTCAGTATTGTAGACAGCATGCCCTTCACAGTTAAGGGTGCAGGAGCTTCCGGGGAGGAACAAATCGCTGCTGCCTGAAGTATATGATCAGAACTTCATTCTTGAAGAAAGTTGATCTTAATGAACTTCCCAGTATCAAAGTCAACTAGAGAATGAATTGGTTAAAAACCTGGACCCATTATGAATGTTAGTCACAGACCTGTGAAAGTGGCAGGGGGAGTGCCGACAGAGATGGTACCGTGCCACAGAGCGCCATCATCCGTGAGGTCAAGAGAACCATCCCGCTTTGTCTGTCGCCGACCGTCACTGGGATGGAAAGACCCCGTATTTTTCTGATAGGCGTGGAATCCACGCTGTACTTTGCTTCTGGGGTTGAGCTACAAGTCAGAAGAGAAGCTGTCGTGCTTGCCTTGTTACTCGGGAAAGCTGGTTTCTGAGGGCTTGGACGTTCACGACTCCATTGTCACCCTTCAGTTCAGCACGCCTTGTCAAGGGCACGAGAAGGCCGGTGCGGGGTCGAGTGCTCAAGATTGACGAAAGGGAGAAATCTAGGACAGACAGCAAGACCAGGAGAGTCAATCGCATGACTGTTCACGAGTTGGTAGAAAGTATGCAGGATATGTGGATTCTGGGAAAGGGCTCAGGTATTTATCGTAATCCGGGTAATGGCTACTTGCAAGCTGATGCATCCGAAGCAGATGGCATCGAAGGAGAAGGCTGTTCGGTATTGGTCCCTTGTAATAGAGCATATTTATCCCCTAAATTTTCAGTGGGCACAAATAGGCTTAATGATCGAGTTGGCATTAATCCAAGATAAGACGACAGCATTGGATACGAATGAAAAACCTATGCGCACAGCCAATTTCCGAGAAAGAGTATCCTAATGAGTGAGACCCATATAGTAGCTATTGTTGGCATTATCTCTTGCCGAGAGGAAAGAGGTCCGAGTGTGTACGCAGATTCTACTTAACTGGGAATAATGACAATTGGTTGTCAGAGAACCTGATGAGAAAAAAAGGCTAACATTACAACGCACTGGTACGTAGGGATATTCATGGCTCATTACCTGCGCAACCAACTGCGCAACATATAGTTGCAATCTTGGGTTGACAGTGGAACCGTCCATTCAAAAGACAATCAAAAGAGGTCGGAGTTACCCAATGATGATCACGTCTAGTCACATCACATGTAACGACTTGTTCGCGTCAAGTCACATTTGATTATCAACTGCTTTCCTGACCATGGATCTTGTCATCTCAAGGTTTGCTCCAGTCAGTTTCAGAGCCTCGTGAATGATCTTCCTTATATACTGATACACAATATCCTAGGAACTCATTGATGAGTTCAGTCCCTTGTCAGAACCAGATACACCGACCACCCTTCTCATTCTGGAAAATGCTGGTTCAACTGATGGTCTGCTTATCGTTTTTCTCATCTTACTGAATCCTTACCCATTTGTGAAGACTTAACTGAGGCTATCGACCAGATTCCAATCAACTTGCCACATATAGAGTCGAAACAGGACGCCCTTCCCAGCTCTTTTTCCGATGACGCGGCTGTTGTTTCTTCAAGCCATGAAATGAATCACGGAGGTCCGCTTCCATGCAGTAACAATCCCCGACACTTTGACATTAATTCATTTACTCCATGGAAACCACAAACCCAGTATGTAACAGCGAGCGGGAGCGAATTTAAGCATCGCAATCAGGCCGGACTATTGTGCGAAATAGCTTTGTGCTTGGATGCATCGCGTACAATTAAAGACTCGGATATCTTCACTGAAACCTTACGCGTTTCCACTGACGCTCCGCCACTTGATGCCTTCTCCAACCCGTCCGAAGATGACCATTCTACCTCATATGGATTATTACCTCCGTCTTCCAGCCCATTGCCCTCATCTTCTAGCCCTCATCAGATTTTTTCTTCCTCGCCTATTCCCTCTTCTCAATCATCACTCACCGATTACCCATCAGACCACTTGTCCGATTCGAAAGAGGTGAGACTCAACGCATGACCTTTGGCAATGTGTTCACCTGAGCACTAACCACAGCAGGAGATCGATTTAGATGATCACTCAAACACTGGCCCGGGATATACAATCAACTCTCAATGCTGTCTGGATGAAATGCCTGTCACCCCGTCATCGAATGAAGAAGTAGTCGGAGGATCTTTTGCTGCATCGCCTTCAAGAAACGAGCTCATATTTACAGAAGAGCGTCCTAGCATTCCTCCGGCCAGGCTTGATATTCTAATTCCACTGACGGCATCTTCAGAGGCCTTGCAATCATTGACTCGATGGACAGCATGTTCTAGCAGCGACATTGTATGAACTTTCCCGACTTTACGAGTTTTGCACAACCTTGAATTTTTCAGGTTGATAAGGTCGAAGAAGTGACGGCCAATCTCTACACAACTGAGGCCGCTAACACTCTCATGCGGTTTGGAGATACGATTTCCGACGTTCTACCTAATGAGGTTTTAGACATCGGCGGCTCTCCCAGTTTGAAAGGAGCAGAAGCACTGGTATGCGCATATCATATGATGATCTCAATCATTCATGTCTCATCTTCAACTGCCGCCACTACAGGATGACCACAGCCCAGCCAATGTCACCTCCAATGAATCCGTTTTAGAGGGTCCCTTGACGACTATTGAGTCGCCGTCCTCCACCTCTGCAGACGTTAGCTGCATTCTTTATTCAGCCTTTCACAGTCATAGGAATGAAATATCGCAGCTCGACTCGGACCCTCTCTCTTACTCAAATAAACGGAAGAACGAGAATGACTCTTTGGATACAGCCTCTTTGGTTTTCAAGAAGCCAAAATTGTCCCCTGCTCCTGCCAATATTGTAAGCACTCTGTCAGCTAGCTTTTCTATACTAATAGATGGTTGTTCCTTTCCAGGTGCCTTACTATCCTAACCCAAAACGATCTACCCTTGCTTCTCAGAAACTTCAGCATAAAAAGCTCACAACCCCGTTCCGTTCACCCACACTGACTCTGCGACCAAAGCTACCTGACACTACATCTCTTGCCTCTAATGATCTGCTTACTCAACAAACCTTCGCTCCAAAACCTTTGCTTGCTCATGCACCGACTTCGACGATCGAACAACCTAAAACATCACATGCATTTGTATCGGACGAGAATGATACGAAACGAAAACATCGCACGCAGCGTGCATCTGCTCCATTCAAGTCCCCACTCTCGACCGATGCCTCAGCAAAACTTTCGACTGTTCGCATGACTCCAATCATACAGGCGCTTGAACGCAAAATCCAACTACTAAGACGCGCTATCAAGGTGAAAGAGGTCGGCGAGGAAGATGCTCTTCTAGAACTAGTGAAGAAATGGACTGAAGCAGGACGCGACATCGCATGGGAAGTCTGGGACCTGGTCAAAGACAACGCATCAATGGAGGATCAAGACTGGGGCAAATCGAGGATAGGTGGCTTCGAGAGATCTTGGGGCTGGGATGATAAGAAAACTAACATCTTGGGCAGCAAAAGAAACTGGGGATGGGACATTGAACCTGCGAATCCGGCAGAGGAAAGTGGTAATAGTGAGAAACATGAGGTCATGGAATCAGCGGACGACAACGATGACTCAGAGAAGCAACAGGATACGCTTGGGACTATGCTGGTGCAACTAGGGATTTCTCCTGAAACACTGGGGTGGAGCGAGGAAGAGGGACAGTTCCGAGACAGAATTTATGAGTGAAGGCGAGGATTATGTTTATGTGCTGGATTGTCGTGCTTTACTGTAAATGACTAACTTACATTTGTGGCGACTCGCCTGAGCAATGCAACCCGATTTCGATGAAAGTTTAAAAGCCACGATGACCAGGTCCCCAAGGAGTGCTGTCTGCGACCTTTTCAGGTATCTTGCTGTACATGGCATGAGCGATGCGATGTTTATCGCTGAGTTCCTCGAGTTTCTGGAAAGGCGGGCGCTTTGTGAGCGCGTCTGCCTCAATATAAGCGAAATATAGTTCGTCGACTGGTGGAACAGTTGAATGAGCTATAGATGTGGGCAGAAAGAAGGACATACAGTTCCAAATGCCATGCATGGCCAACCTTGCTCGATCTACACGTGTGAGTATCGAATTGAAGAAGAACGCATTGTCATCTAAATACCACAGCATCAGAGAGTAGTAGAGAATTGAAAGGAACCCACACACCCTGCGCCGGTGCTTTGCCTTTTTCTGCTTTCCGAGCTTCCATTTGTCGTTTATGGTGCGCCAGTGCAGCCTCCTCCTCCCTCTTCTGTCTCGCCTGGGCATTTGCAAGTTGTGCTTCCAGTCTCTGAAATGAGCTATCAACTCCCAGTTATTTGCAATAACTGTTACATTTGCTGGACCTTGAGGAGACGCTCGTCTTGCCTTTGAGCGTTTGTGTAGAAATCATTTGAACGTTTGCTCCGAGCGGTCCTCGATTGTTGAACTAGGAAGGGTGTGTTTGGTACAAGAGGAGTGCGCAAAGATGATGCACCATGTCGCTCGAAGGAGGATAGATTTTGGAAGGCTCGTTTCCCCGCATTCTTGAGCAGCATGGGTAGGGACAGGAACAAGAACAAACTTTGTATGTCTTAGTCACAACAATTACCACTGTCGAGGGCTCACCACAAATCTGATACACCACTGATACACTATGGATTTCTCAATTGGTGGTAGACATTGTCTTTTCTCTGGCATCATGTTCCCGGCTCTGTAATCACTTCATTTGCACTTCGAGGAGTTTCTGGCAGAACGGCAGATACAAATTAAGTATCTGGAGTTTGTCGAACTGCTTCTTGGGGACACACAATTCTGGCAACTTCTGGTATGCGTCAATTAATCAACGACGTGATATACATTATGTCAGTTATGAAGATGGAGGTGAAGTGAGAACAAGGCAATATATGGGTCTGGACCATCCAGGAAGTATGTACGTGTGGATTCGGATGACAGGGCGTGCAAGACAATGCCCAGCAGAAAAACAGCTGTTCCTAGGACGCTTCGGTTTGACTAATTTAACCTGAGAGTCGGTGATATGTCAGCTTTACATGTATTGAGTCCATAGCCAAGCTGCATCTTCCGATCCATTGAAACCATTAAATTATCTTATCACTTTCAAATATTTCCGTTTAAACCACTCTATCCAGTTCTGACCCCCAATGTCGTTACCTTAGCCTGCTCTTTTTTGTCAAAAACGATCGATGTATATAGTCTCTTACCCAGGTCTAGGGTGACGAATGTGCGTGTCCTTACGTACCAATGCGTATTGTGTGACTTCCTGAATTTCGACTTCAGCTCATCTGCTTTCATCTTCCAACATTGCACGCGCCAAAAGCCTTATCAGGTTGAAGAGCCAAGAAGAGGAGGTAATATGTTGTCATCACAAACCTTAAGTCACAAGTACCTTCGCACGAGTTCCCTCGTACGAGTTATGTCATGAAAAAGGGTAGATGTCAAACATGATTCTCGTGGGAGATGGCTGATGACCTTAAAAAGCGTTGACATTTATGTTCATCAGAGCACAAGAAGTGCTCCTACGAACGAGGGAGGGATCTTATTTGATGATTCAATGGAATTGGAACTTGAAAAGAGCCAGCGATACACTGTACTTTAGTATTTTGTAACACCATCAAAAGATACTCTGGCGGGTCGCGTCCTGTCCTTCTCAAATGTCGCTATAGCATGTCGATATGCGCCGTCATTTGAAAATGTGATGTCACGTTTGGGAGGAGGCCCGAATCGTGTAAGAGGCCAGGCAATCCAGACAAGTTTTGCCTCGATGAGCGATGCTGGTATCTAGGGCAAGTAAGCAATCAAGGACTACAATGTAAATGAGACGGCCTACAGAACCGAACAAGTTACTATCGTCACTGTGGAATGGTTCATCACCTAAAAAGTATTAGAAGGCATTCCTTTCCTATAGGATAATAATATGATACCTTGAACCCAGACGTGGCCCCACGGCACTTGGACAGTTGGGGTTGGATAAGGAGGAAGGGTGGAAACTACTTCTCCTTCTGTTGCAACAATTCTCTTGACAAGTCTTTGCTTAGGATTTTCTGGTGAGCTGCATAGCAAGCTCATGAGCAAAAGATCGAGGCTGATGTTTCGAAATGCAGACCGGAAAGCCACGATGTCCCCTTTGCGATACCTTCGCCGGTTGAAATAGCCAGAGACACAGTCAAAGATAGCATAATCTCTCCAAGTTGACGAATCTGGGTTAAGAGTAGGCTAAACGCCATTCTTCAACAATGAACGAATGGGGCAGAGGACGGAAGGCATGCCTGCATGCTACGACCCGTGATCTGAATGGGATAGAAGAGCTGAGTAGAGACATAAAGCGCAGCTGGAGACCAGTAGACAATGGGCTTCACATTGCGGAAAATATGAGAGAGATTGCGAAAGCCAGCTTGCCATGCCTGGCGGAACATGGTCAACTGTAACATTGTTGCCCAAAAATCACCAAACGACTTACGTAAGACACTATTTGGAGAAATTCAAGACAAGACAGAAGTCTTCATTCATTGGACCCGTTGGCGAACGCACAATGGACAGCGCCTCTGCGACTCTTGAGCCCCTTTTTGCCTTTATGGCACAGTCCTTGTCGACTCTAGAATTTGCTTTCAACAAACTCCCTGGTTCTGCAGTCTTACTACGCTACGTGAAGAGCTCTCACCAAAATGACCCTGGTCGAACCATCCTTGAGGTCATACTTGTCATTTTTGCAATCCGAACGTTATTGCAGTCTCGTACGAGAGCGGATCGAACAGGAAAACATTTCATTCAGTTCAGTGACAAGGTGCGTATCATTTTGCTGCTTATTTCAAGCTGGTACTTATCCCCCTTCCAGGAAATCGACGAGCTAGTTGACGAATGGACGCCCGAACCTCTTGACACCCCTCTTACCGCGGCTGAGAAAGCAGACCTCGCGGCTGTACCTGTCATTGCTGGTCCGAATGGCCCTAAGCCTAAGCTCGTCGGCACAGGAAAGACGGCCATCAACCTTGCTAGCTTCAACTTCACGGGCCTCGCGGGGAATGAGAATATCAAACAAACTGCAGTCGAAACCCTTCGTAAATACGGGCTCGGAAGCTGTGGCCCTCCTGGCTTCTACGGTACCCTCGGTGCGTTTGGCGAAGTGCCGTGACCATAGTGTGCTGACTAAAATGGTTAGACGTCCACATGCAATTGGAACGCGACATTGCGGACTTCCTGGGAACTGAGGCATCTATATTGTATTCTCAGGGCTTTTCGACAATATCGTCGGTCATTCCAGCTTTCTGCAAACGTGGTGACATTATTGTGGCTGATCGTGGTGTGAATTTCGCCATTCACAAGGGAATCCAGATTTCCCGGTCCACTGTGCGTTGGTTCGACCACAATGACCTCAAGAGCCTCGAGGATGTGTTAGAGACCATTGAGAAGGATAGGAAAAAACGGCGTGGGCCAGTAACGAGACGATTTATCATCACTGAGGGCATCTTCGAGAAGGACGGTGCAATGATCGACCTTCCTAAACTGGTATGCCACCATACGCCAATTGATTGAAACTCATTATAACTACTTTGCTTTGCCAGATTGAAATCAAATACAAGCACAAGTACCGCCTCATCTTGGACGAAAGCTTCTCGTTTGGCATTGTTGGACGAACTGGGCGTGGCTTGACAGAGCTGTACAACGTACCGGTGTGTCTACCTTTAAATTTATTATTTCATCAGAGCGCGCTTTGACCCCCCACAAACTTGTCAGGCGGAAAAGGTAGATATGCTCGTTGGTTCAGTAGCCATAGGGCTATGTGCTGGTGGTGGTTTCTGTGCAGGCTCCCAAACCGTTGTCGACCACCAAGTACGTAGTATTATCGGTGAAGTGTGCAACTGCTGATCATTTCTTACACCAGCGTATCAATGGTACCTCGTTCGTCTTTTCTGCATCTATGCCCGCGCTCCTCTCTGTCAGCGCGTCTGAGGGCATAAACGTTCTTCGATCCTCACCCTCAATCTTGAGCACTCTTCAGGAAAATGTTCGTGCTGCCCGCGCGATTCTTGATCGCGTCGACTGTATTTCCATCCCGTCTCATCCCGCATCTCCCATAATCCACATCTATATCCGCTCCCCTTCGTCCACACTGCACCCTGCTAGTGCCGCACTGTCCCCGAAGCCCTCGAATCCCACATCACCTCTCCCTCGGGAAGCCACAACTTGGAACTGGGACATCGAAAGTGAAGAACATATCTTACAGGATGTTGTTGAGGAGGCACTGGCGCAGGGCGTTATGATCACAAAGGCAAAACGGTTACGGGGTCAAGAAACCGTTGAAGCAAGGCCAAGCATCAGGTTAGCTTTGACGAGCGCTTTAACAAAGAAGGATACGGAGAAAGCTGCCACTGTGGTCAAAAGCGCTTTCGTCAAAGTGCTGTCGAAGAGGCGTTAATCACTCCTAGTTCTCTGATTGTTTAGAGCGGCAAGCCTATTTATGTATCTAACTAATGGCATCTAGGCTTAATATCTTGCTGGAATATACCCTTTCTATGAATCTGGAAGTTTTGTTTCCAAACCTGTCTTTCGCATCACTTAGCCTGCTACGTAGTGGGAAAGATTGATCAAGATAATGTCTTTTTTCTCCTTATCTCTCCTCGATAAGCCATTCATAGCTACCTATTGTGAGCGGAGCGGCAGGTTACGCAAGTTCTTAGTTGGCTTCAATATTTCTCATGCACAGCTATCTAGTCGTATGGGCTGAAATCACCGTCATACATAGCTTGCATCAAAGTTGATAAAGGTCGGCGACTCGCAATTACTTATGGGGCAAAAGCTGTTTCAAGCTGTGAAAGTTATTCGCTACACTTACATGACGTGCGTGGTGCGTTTAACCATTTCTCGGCTCTTGAAACTTATAATCGGGTGAAAATTTAGGCGTCCGTTAAGTGAGTATAGGTGACGGTTTTGATTTAAGGAATGATTTGTCGAAACCACAGTTAAACATAACAACTGTTAATTTCCGAACGTATGGACCTTGCACGCCAAGGCTAACATCACCGATATGGACTTAGGTCTACCATAACAGGTATGTATGGCTGAAGCCTGGAGGGTATTTGCGAGGTTGGCTTACAAACTCCTTGGTAATATAGGTCATTGAATACCCAAGACTCTGAAGCTCTTCCAACAACCCTTCGTTAGACATAATCTGTAGTAAAGAATCATCCGCACGTTCTAGGCTTCGCAACTGCGACGGTCATGGCATGCATTAGCACGCAAATGTGGTGTAGGTCTGTCCCCTAATTGCAACTTCGCACAAGAGGCGATACGATATGGTCAACCTCGAGTCTACCGCATAATGCTTACAGGCGGTTTCGGGAACCTTGAAATAGTAGGGACCTCGCTTCCTCGCTTCTTTGGGGCTGTAGAAGCAGTACGATACGTGGTTAAACAATGTGCACTCTCTCAAGTTGCTTCAAGTCATTTGAAACGCAAATTAGTTTGTTTTTCACGTGTTTGGAATAACCAATTAGAAACTGATAGTGCACTTTGCAAGTGCAAGGCAAACCTCGCACTTTACTTTGGTGTTTGTTCACACCGCATGTTTCGCTGACCCGGGAAAAAAGGATGTGATAAGCGGTTTCCAAATGGGGGTTCAAATTGAGGTGTTAGAGTAACTAAAGTGAGGTGACAATCTGCGCCACAGGGTGCTATTTATATGAGTATTGGCATCTCTAGTAAATTTGTTCGTTGTATATAACGCAGGACTTTGTGGACGCTTCTTAATTGAATCTGTCCTCGAGTTTTGATATGATTCTCAGCTGCGATATAACTATCGAAGTTAGTTTTTCGTGATCCACCACTATGTCGACCAACGCTATGTCGACCCATGGCTTACTCTTGCTCCACGTCCGTATATACGCTTCGACGTCGTAGCTACCATATGACCGATCAAAATGAACACGGAGCCCCTTTAGGTCCGTGTATCGAATAGCTGTGCAACCCTGCATGATCTTTGACAGATATTATCTTGGTGCTTGACCTGCACCTAAAACGGGTTTCTCGGAGAAACAGGGTTTCCAAATAGTTTTAGCCTTGACCTGAAACATTCCGCTCGTCTTTAGTATCGTGCTTTCAAACTCATCAACGCTTCGAAAGGCGAATGCTGGTCCAATAATCCAATGCCAAGCCCTTGCATCAAAAACTATCGGCTAAGTTCCTACCTGAGGCCTGCCAAAGGGTTGCATCTCACATATATAGACCCCTGACATGATCAGTGGCCCAAATTACTTTCCTCTCCCTGGCTTTATCCTCTGCAACGATGTCGTTCAAAGCCAGGACAACTCTTTACAGTAAGTGATGTATCATCGTTTTGCTGCATATACTTAATTACATCTATATTCTCAAGGTTTGGTGGTTGCCTTTGGAATCTTTCAGAATATAATTGCCGGCGTTGCTACATCATTCAGTGATGGCTGGGCTCCTTATATAAGTCAGCTTTGCCCCTTACCTCTTGTGTAACTGATCATGCCATCCTAACGCCTAAAGTACAGCCATATTTGCAGGAATTGCTGTTGGCTGGGCCCTGATAACATGGGTGTGGGCAAGCGTGTTGTACGATTCCATCTCCTCCGGGCTCTCTCATTGGGAATTAAGATCCCGTTGATTTATGTTTAGGCTTTCGTATAACAACCGACCGCTATCATCTCATGCTCTTGCGCGTGCTTCAGCCCATTTCACATCTTTGACTGTTCTCGCCATCGGCTGGTTCGGTGAGTCCTCACTTCCGTGGAGGGTTTCCCATAATTTTGAGCCATTTCCAGGACTCGCAATAATGCTGGCTACCCAATTTCCTTTGCAATGCGACTTCGAGACGCCTTCTGATGGTTTGGCCTATACATGGTGCGCATTTGGTGCAACACCCTTTGCCCTTGCAGCTCTGTTATGCGGTTTTTGTGAGTGTTGGAAGCTCGAGACGCAAATCAAAGTTGATTGACACTATGATCCCAGGTACTGCTGCCGCGGCAATCATTTACTTAGTGGCACGCAGAACGGGTGCAGGATTGGCGGCCAATGTAGCGCAGGGTGATGGAAAGACGGAGCATAGCACAACTCCTCTGGCATGAATGACAAGATTTGGAGCGCTCTGGTTTACTGGGTTGTAATTTGATTCAGCTTACATATATGAAATGGACTTGACGAACACGTTATGAATGTACATATCTTGGCTCAGCCTGCGCTCTTTGGCCCTTACCCAGGTCGAATTATTATTTTATTTATACGCCGACTAATCCAGGCAGCAGTGCCCTAAATAGAGTCTCTAGCATTATCAAGTTATTAATATACTTACAAGTGACAGGAGTAATGATATAAGTATGAGCAGTGGTGTTACATAGACGTCATATCAAGATTATAGTAGTGAGTGTAGCGCCCTTAAGCGTGCTTGGTATACTTTTGAATCAAAAGTCTTCATCCATAGTACTGACCAAATGTTCAGAATTTTGTCTTTGAACAGAATAATCTGAACTCACAAAGTCCGGCGAGGTATTGAAGATGCCTCGTCCATGGTATTGAAATTGGCTTTAGAGTATTCCGAAACTCTTTTCTCAAAGAAATTGGTTTTCCCTTGCATCGAAATCATGTCCATAAAATCAAATGGGTTTTGCGAGCCGTAATACTTGTCGTTGCCGAGAGTGACCAAAAGTCGGTCTGCGACGAATTCGATGTACTGACACATAAGCTTGGCATTCATTCCAATGAGTGCAACTGGCAAGGCATCTATTCGATCTTGAGTTAATACTTCGACATCCATTTTAACAGTTAAGTATACCTGTGAGGAATTCTTGTTCAATTTTGACCGCTTCCACGACAATCTTTTGTATGATCTCTGGGTGCGGCTTGCGTCTGAGATGACTGAACAACAAGCATGCGAAATCCGTGTGTAGGCCTTCATCACGACTGATGAGTTCATTGGAGAATGTGAGACCTGGCATGAGGCCGCGCTTTTTGATCCAGAAGATTGAAGCGAAAGACCCAGAGAAAAAAATTCCCTCTACAGCGGCAAAAGCAACCAGTCTTTCCGCGAAGGTCGACTGGCTATCCGATATCCATCTGAGAGCCCAATCAGCTTTGCGCTTGATACACGGAATGGTCTCAATGGCATCAAAGAGATGTCTACGCTCCGCTGGGTCCTTGATGTAGGTATCAATGAGCAGAGAGTACGTTTCGGAATGAACGTTCTCCATCATTATCTGAAAGCCATAGAAACAACGCGCTTCTGCTATCTGGACCTCGTTTGAGAAACGCTCCAGAAGGTTCTCGTTCACGATACCATCGGATGCAGCGAAGAAGGCTAAAACATGGGAGATGAAGTATCGCTCATTGGAGTTGAGTTTGCTGTTCCAATCCATAAGGTCATGACAGAGATCCATTTCTTCTGCTGTCCAAAACGACGCCTGGGCTTGCTTGTATAGATGCCATATCTGTGATCAACAACTATCAGACATCCAAAAAAGCTTGAAAGCTCAATGCGTGCACCTCACGGTACTGCATAGGGAACAGAACAAATCGGTGCTTAGACTGCCTGAGAAGAGGTTCCTCATCTAAAATGTTTTCAGATTAATAGACCTTGCGGTTAAGCGAAATAACAAACGTTCAGGCAAATCAATGTCCCCAACAAACCGCGCGTGTAAATCGTTCAACTGCGGCTTTTGTGGTTCCGCTTTCACATCGCACGCAATTGACATGTTGTTGATGCATTGAGTGACCTGCTCATATTTTCATTGGCTTTTTCTGCGTTCAAAGAAAGATTTGGGAAATAACCTCTTCTGCCCAGACCATAAAGGAGAGGAAAGGGAGGCGATGACAGCTGGGGATGACGATTTGAGTCGTCTGAATCTTTCTCACAGTCGGACAGATGACTAAAATTTGGGTATGTGACGTCACGTGTTTAATGAGTAACGCGCTCATCACACAATTAATTAATCGGTGATAAACACGTCAATAAAGGCATATAACACGGTCACGTCCCTAATTGATGGTTGAATTTGCCAAACACGACCATACGTGTGTATTTTGTTAAAAGCTTGGCTCGCTCGCTCTCTCTGTCCTCCATCCAACTGTCACTCACCTTACATTCTCTCCATCAGTACTTCCTCCACAATGACATCCAGTTCTCTCCTCCGCCCCTCCACCCCTGAGCCTACCCCAAGCAAGAAGGTATGCCACATCCCGTTCGCATGTCACTCATTTATAACGTGATTACACAAGGCTGCCGCGTCTCTGGCTGCCTTTAGCCTTGAATCCCCTGCGAAACACTCAATAAAACCTTCTCATGTCATTGACGACGCGCGGCTATCCAAATCCCCCAAATCCCTCGTGGACGAGGAAGAGCAGCCGTATAATCCCGAAGAAGATATAGAGATGCTGCGTAGGAAATTTGTTGGTGAAATAGATTTGCCTGAGAGTGCGTACTTTTACTACTACGGTCCGCTCAACGTGTCTCATAGTTGTCAAAGGTGAGGAGCCCCTGCTCAAGGAGTCGAGACGTCGTTTCGTGTTGTTCCCCATCCAGTACCCAGAGGTTCGTACACCGCTTTGAAATTTCGTTCTTGCTCAAACTCGTGCTTCAGATTTGGCAAATGTACAAGAAGGCGGAAGCGTCCTTTTGGACAGCTGAAGAAATGGACCTTTCCAAGGATCTCCATGATTGGAACAACCGCATGAATGACAACGAACGCCATTTCATTTCTCATGTCCTCGCCTTCTTCGCCGCCTCGGACGGTATCGTCAACGAAAATCTGCTCGAGCGTTTCTCCAACGAGGTTCAGGCTGCCGAAGCTCGTTGTTTCTATGGCTTCCAGATTATGATGGAAAATATTCACTCCGAAACATATTCTCTTCTCATTGACACCTACATCAAAGACCAAGCTGAACGTGAATATCTATTTGATGCCATTGAGACCATTCCATGCATCAAACGCAAAGCCGACTGGGCCCTCAGATGGATATCTGACAAAAATTCGACTTTCGGCGAGCGGCTTGTTGCCTTTGCTGCTGTCGAGGGCATCTTCTTCTCCGGCTCATTCGCGTCGATCTTCTGGATGAAGAAGCGGGGTCTAATGCCTGGCTTAACTTTCTCTAACGAACTTATCAGCCGTGACGAAGGAATGCACACCGATTTTGCTTGCCTTTTGTTCAGCCATCTGAAGCGCCGTCCCCACCCCGACACCATCAAGGCTATTATTACTCAGGCTGTCGCCATTGAACAGGAGTTCCTCACTGGTATGTGAAGCTTATTTGACGTTATATATCTTACTCAACCTATCCAAGATGCTCTCCCTGTCAAGCTTATTGGCATGAATGCAGATCTGATGTGCCAGTACATTGAGTTCGTTGCAGACCGTCTTCTCGTCGCACTCGGCAACGACAAGGTCTACAACAAGACAAACCCATTCGATTTCATGGATATGATTTCGCTCCAAGGAAAGACCAACTTCTTCGAGAAACGAGTTTCGGATTACTCCAAGGCGGGTATCAACCACTCTGGGACATCTGAGGCCTCAACCTCGTCATCAACATTGTGCGTGAATATTGCATATGTTGATCCCTCTTGATTATTGATAACGTTCCTTATAGTGTTCTTGACGAAGACTTCTAGAGTTTCGCATACTTCCAATGCCATAGACTGCTCTGCATCATCATACTATCGCTATCTGCATCCCTACTATCTCTTATCATGTTATGTTTATTAACCATGTATCCTGTCACCGCCACTTGTACTCAGTTGTCGTAGGAGGGCCTGTATGATACAACAGCCCCTTCGCACGTCTCATCTCACTATCAAGCTATTACGTTTGTTGTATTTTATCATACTATAATAAACAAAAAAATTCCATAAATTTGTATCTTGATATCGACTCGGGTGATGACTCGAAGGATCAGGCAGGATACGTATATATTACGCTAGTGCTTGTCAACTCTTTGGCTGAGCCATAATGCATAAGCGCTCGGCATCAAGACCTAGATTCTTCTCAACAAACGTTTGGAGGGTACCTGGCAGGTCATAAATGGTGTCAATGTCTAGCCGACAAGCCAGGATGCAAAATGACAGCATGGAGCGTCTGACAGCCAATAGTTCTCCTGAATCGAAGCATTTTCTTGCAACTGCAAGAGGAGGGCCGGGATCGCTAAGGCTGACAGCGAACGGCATGGAATCTTCAATATGAACGTATGTAATGGGGCCAGTTTTATTATACCAATGCGCCGTTCAGCAGTCAGATGCCCAGACTAACTTGAGTAATCATTCACATGTTCACAGCCCAAGGATCAAGCCAAGATTTCAAGGTTTGCTGCAAGTGCCCCATCTCAGTGTTGGCTATAATGAGTGAGTCTCGTCACATGAGAATGAATGTGTGCTTAGTGGACATCATCAAGGAGATTGACTGTTCTTGCCCTGAATCTGCCTACGACATGCATATAAGTATACCTGAGCCCAGCCTACACCCGGAAATACGGCCTTCTCATAAGTTCGGCAGACGAAGTAATGCCCAATGAATGGTTCTTTCGACAAGCACGGAGGCAGAAATCAAAGTCTCGACATCTGTTGTGGCAGCGTGGAACATCGGTCAACCCGGAAAGATATGTCAAGTGCGTCCAACTTCGAGGAGCCTTCCAACTTCGATATTTTCGCCATTCACTATAGTTAAAGCATCATTGAAGCACGCACGATAGACAGGTGCTGAGGCGTTTGTTCCATAGTAGTTATTTAAAGCTGGGTTAGAGCAAGACAAGTTACTATTATGCTATAACTAACCGTTGAAATGATCTACGTGAAGATGGAGAAACCGGAGCAAGAGACATTGACAATGAATGATCAGTGGTGATCGTTGATCGGTCCTCTCCGAAGACAAATCACTTTCCACTCTTCCGCCACCTCATTCCCAGTAGGAAGGACAAGAAGCACACAGAACACGTTGTGCCATGAGCTCAATCATGATGTTGACTCAGGAACGCACTGCACCTCCTGATTGCGTTCACAATTGCCGAAGCTCAGTTCGCAATAGGGCAATGGGCCCAGGGCATTTGTGGCAAAATGCATCATGTCCAGGTTCCTTAGCCATATATATAATCTGAGAATCTCTATACGCTTGGGGTGCCCCACTATTTTGCACGCCACCGTCAGAGATCTTGTATCTTCTGTACTTCCCATGAAGCCCATCTCATTTTTACGCGAAAGCTGGAGAAAGAAGCAAAGCAAATCGTCTAAAGTCCCCACGGTTGTGGAACCTTTCCTACTGGATGCCCCGTCTCATCCCCCTTTCTTGAAAGCCAGTCTTACAGAGAGAACTTCGGTGCTCTCTCTTAATTTTGAGTCGACACTACAGGTTTGGCGTTTTGAGTTCGCATTTCCACTTTTTTTTGAAAAAAACTTGCCCTTTCACTGTCAGGATTCGAAGGTTCCCATCACAGACCTGGTGGTAAACAGAGCTGAGGGCTTGGAATACCTTCACACCGAAATTGTGCCAAGCTTGCGTGGAAAACATGGATCCCTATTCCAGTCCGGTACCCATGGTGCTCCACAGAATACATCTCATGGGCCTGCTGCCCTGAGCATCCCGGGAGGCCAATCCTTTCGCCGTAGAATCCCCCCCAACCGCCCACCACGACCCCCCTCTTTGAACTTGGGTCCACAGCCTCCTCCTCTGCTACGATCTCCCACTCGCGTCAAGTTTGCTCCAGACCCAGATATCAGGGCAGTTCGCCCATCTTCGTCGTCGTCTAGACAAAATCTTTGCCCGATAGGATGGCAAAGTCAAAAATCTGGTACCACCGGTGGCGTTGCCTTCACCTCCGATCAAGAGATTTTGGGCACGGAGAAGATAGACACAGACCATGCAAAGCATCAATCGCGGTCGAGGCTCGCATATGTACCTTCTCTCCCGGATGAATCGACGAGTACGGCTCATGGAGTCTTGAATCTGTCGGATTCACCCAGTCTGAAGACTTTCAAGCGGGTCTCCAGCTCCTCTCCACATCTTCCGCTGAATTCGACGAATACGCGTCCTCAGACTGAACCACAAACACAGACAGGTAATCTGAGGTCATCTCATGAGGCCCTCGTATCGTTCCCTCCTTCTCCCCCTTGCCGAGTTCGCAGAAGACCTCAACCTCTCGTCTTAAAACCTACACCAACTCTCTCTGGCCTGCCTTCCTCGCCTCTTGCTAGCTCAGCAGATTCCACTCCACCGCCTACTCCGACAATGGCTGGCTCACTGTCTTCCCCAAGATCTCCGAAATTTCCTGGCCGATCCCTTCGCACCATAACTCCACCATGCTTTAGCCCCCCAAATAGCCCCCTACCCACTCCACCTGCTTCTTTGAGCTCCCTATTACCTCCTAGCCACGATAGCTTGCGAGCTTATGGGAAACACCTTCGCACTGTGCAATCAACCTCCAGGCTCCGTGATGGAGTATCCAACCATAGATCCACATCTAGCGCGCCGCCCTCTGAATTCCTCCCAACTAGAAACGAGCTGGAAAGCCGACGGCGGGTGGGCTCGACACCAGGCCCCGCGTATGACTCGAAACCGTCAACACAGGTATGTTACTTCGGGTCCTAACATATAGGAAAGCCATCTTATGGTTGCTCACAGGAGCCTTACGGGGTCTTTGATGAACCTAGTCTTTCCGGAAATCAGATACAGTGGGGTTATGCACTCTGAACAGTTCTCAATCCTCATGACCATACATATTTGAAGGGCATCATACAATGTGCACATTAACTTATTATCATCTTTGCCTATGCACTCGTATGTATATTTGGGCACTGTGGGTATTATGTATAATGAATATAATTTATTGGGACTCGTTCCGCATAGCCACAGTCCGACAAGACGTAGCTGGGTGGCAGGAATACTTTGTACGGAAGTAGAAGCTTCCCGTGTTGGATCTTGATATGATTCGTCAGACTAGTTATGTATCATCCGAATAGCCCTTGAAATGTACCGGTCTTGACCAAAAATATTGGGAAGCTATTGCTGCTTCTTCATATCCAAAGACGATTTTTGGGTTCCACCAAGAGCAGGTTCCTTGTCTTCCAAAACGGACGATATTATATACGCGATAAGAACAATGTTGGCAGAGGCCACTGCGGTTATAGCAGCATATGTAGAATTGCCTGGTGACCAAGGAGATAAGGATTAGTACCAAAAGTGTTGTATGTGTGCCTACCATTCCACAAATACTTTTGAGACGCAAAATAGCTTGTAAGGGGAATGAGGCCGAGGGATAGACTGAACAGCACAAGTTTGATGAGCACACTCCTATACAAGATATGAATGCTATCCCAGAGAGGACTGAATGAGCATAGAGAACCTCGCGGCAGTGACTTGCACAACTTTTCCAGCAGCTACTTGTTCGCTCATGGTGGTCGAGGAGGGCAACTGAATCGATGTAAGGCAAATGTCTGATGCACTCAATGTCACGAGACGCGCCTGAGATCATCAGTTGCATGTTCAATTGCTTATCGACTTTCGCTTTCGCGATAATCCATGGACGGAGAGGATTCCAATTCGACTCTCACTCAGCGTTCGACGGCCAGACCTCAAGGCCCTCCACCTCAGGATTTTCAAGCCGACATTAAGGACCAGCATAGTTACTGGTTTCAGTGGGACGTGGAAACGTCTGAGTGGGACATTCTCGTGTTGTCCACATCTTTGAAACTTCTGCTATACCCATCATAGTGAGTGGCTACATTAAACTCAGGCGAGCGGCAGAATTAACCGTTTGGCTCAGTCGTTCGACCGATTTCGAAGTTCACAGAAATTGGCTTGCCATCACACACTCTCTTCCCATTTCGAAATGGTATTATGACGTGAGTCACCATGTAACGAAAACAGCTAATTCTCATCTCTATCCTCCAGACAACATCAGAATGGAGTGAGCGTTCCTTCCATCGCATCTAGCCTCTAAACACTCAACTCCTTCCATAGCACTGGACTATCCTCCATTCTTTGCCTACTTTGAAAAATTATTATCTATACCCGCCGCCTTGATTGACTCCCGAATCGTGGACCTCAACAATTTGAATTATGACAGCTGGTCTGTAATTACATATCAGCGTACAACCGTTATTCTTACAGAGTTGGTCCTCGGAGTTGTTCTTCTCAAGTAAGTCTGGTTTGCCATCACCAACAATTTATCAATGAACGATTGCAATCCAGATTCATTCGTGGCGCAGTCGATCCTCCCACTCAGCGAATATTATCTGCGTCTCTTTTTCTACATCCGGGATTTCTCATTGTTGACCACATTCATTTTCAATACAATGGCTTCATGTTTGGCATCCTGCTTTGGTCAATTTTGATGGCACGAAACGTGCGCTTATTTCCTTTTCGTCGTCGAAATACACTAAAGTGGACTTCAGGGGAATAAACTTGCTTCTGGTGTTCTGTTTGCCGTTCTGCTAAACTTCAAGCATATCTACATGTACCTAGCTGTATGTCTCTCGTGGCGTCTCCATCTCCTACCGCTAACGTTATGTCTTCCAGCCAGCATACTTTATCTACCTACTTCGGGGGTTTTGCATGTCCCCTTCTGGTGAACTGCTCATAAAAAATTTCCTCTCTTTGGCAAACGCTGTCATTGCAGTATTTGTAGTATCGATGGGTCCTTTCATTCTGATGGGCCAGATTCCGCAATTACTCTCTCGCCTCTTTCCTTTCACAAGAGGGCTCAATCATGCCTACTGGGCTCCCAATGTATGGGCATTAGTCACCGCAGCTGATCGAGCTCTGTTAAGTTGTAAGTCTCACATATCTTTGCAGCTTTACCAATATTGTGACGTATGTGTTCTATAGATATCAAGCACACAGGTGCTGATGTTTCTATCAATCTCTCCGGAGTCGCTTCAACATCACGAGGGCTGGTTGGGGACACAGTCTTTGCTGTTCTGCCTAACATTAAGCCTCTACACACGTTCCTAATCACAGTTTTGTTTCAATCAGTGAGCAGTTTCATTAGCAGTAAATTATTCCCTCGTTGAATGGTTTCTTCAGATCTGGCTCCTTAAGTTATGGCGCACTCCAACGTATAAATCATTTTTGACTGCTCTGACCCTTTGTGGATACACGTCCTTCCTATTCGGTTGGCACGTGCATGAAAAAGCAGTATTGCTTGTTCTTGTGCCCCTTAGGTCAGACAGTTATATGTCGAATCTATCTTTGGTGCTAATAAACAGCGCAGTTTGCTCGCAGCCGAAAGACATGCCTACTTCAGAACGTTCATCATTGCTAGTGTGGCAGGCATTTTCTCCCTCTTTCCGCTCATATTCACACCAGCAGGTATGTCCCTAAATGATGCCCTTATAAGTTCCTTTTTAAACCGGCGGACATTGAACCAGAATCTGCTGTCAAAGTTGTGTATTCGACTTTCTGGATATTCCTAGTCTACGCTCCGCTGTCCCGACGTGTCTACGAGTGAGTGAACTTTCGAAATGCATCACAATGGGCACATGTTGACACAACTTAGATTCCCGAAATCTCTCCCATACGTTATTTTGGATGGCTTCGAGAAAATTTATCTTGCAGGCTTCCCGTTCTTACTCGCTTTTATCAGCATCTTTCCGGCACTTTTAGAATACCAGCAACCTGCACACACGCCTTCTGTATGTGTTCCTTCGGTCGGCTTTGAGTCGTTCCCGGAACCCGTTGATGATCCAAAGAGGAATCAAAGTTTGGCAGGAATGGAATTCCTACCTCTGATGTTAACAAGTATCTACTGCGCGATAGGGCTGGTCTGGGGGTTCCTGAGGCTGATGTTCATCTACCTGCACGAGGAGTCGACGTATCAGAGTCAGCTCAGTGTACTTGGCTAGCCATAGGCGTTGGCATGAAAGCATCGTATTGACCCCCGGACATAATGATATATGTTTCGTCAAGATGTTCGATTATTTTTTAGCGATGTGAACAACTGGATGTCATCACGTCAAAAACACACAGCAAAAACAACAAACTAAGAGGCACGTACCATCTTCGTCTTCTAGAATATGGTCCAGGCCGACCTTCTGACCTCGTGAATGCTTTGCGCTGGCACCCCAGACAACGGCACTGAATGGAAGTGTCATAAAATATTTTCTCCGTCGAGATATAGGATAAAATTTACTATTTCATCTGTTTCGCGATTTCCTTGTGGATATTGTTGCAAAAGTCCTCCACAGAACATTTACCACGTCGGAGGACTACTGGTGCAGAATAATCTGGCGCCAAACCCCGGGGTTTGGTATACACACGGACGAGGTCTAGCGTTTCCCACATCTTTGCAATCAATTCATCGACATTGAGCCATTCGCGGGACGATATCGGAACAGACATGGGAATTTTGTACCTAGACGGAGTTCATTACTGTACAACTTGTTAGGCGGAGACAGAACATACAGGAGATCAAGTTCTTCGATGGAGATAGCGTCAATCTAGAAATGCTGCTGAGAAATAGGTCCCTAAATCCATGACAGTAGTAGTTCAGACCTTGTTCAGCACCTAAATCATCAATTAGCGGGAGTGGCATGTAAAAGGATTGTGATTATCCTTACATAGATAGCCGGAATGTAGACTCTGACAAGGACATGTAAAGTCAGCGATTTAAAAAGAGGATATGTCACACCTGTTCCCTTCAACGACGTCCACCAGATCATCCGCTGTAGCATTGGGTTCCCGAATTGCAACGTCTGCGTTGCTGATCTTGTACTCGCTGAGAATCGCCTTTATTTCGTCGTGGTCAATGTTTGTGAGAGGGACTGTATTGGTGATTGCAATGCCGCCCTTGTCCTTCTTCCGCACGAGAATAGATGGCGGCTTCTTGTTCAATCTTATGCCAAAACCTTCCAGTTCAGATTCAATGATTTTCTTGTCACCAAGCGGCTTGAGGACGTCGAGGACGATGAATATGAGGTTACATGTCCGAGCAACTGATATCAAGTGTCGTTTTCAGCTCGAGTTTTCCTGTACAAGTAATGGCGGTTCCGTACCGGCGATGACTACAAGCAAAATGTATGAGTTGCAACATGCACAACAAGGAAGAAACTTAGACACACCTTGGCGACCTCGACCTCTGCCGTCATTAGCACCCTCAATGATACCAGCTGGATGTGCAATCAGAAGCCACCGAAGTTATTTGTGATGCCGGACTGACGAAGATCCAGAATCTGAATGGGGGCCCCATGTACTTTAACTGTACCAGGTACAGTTGTCAAAGTTGTGAAATCAATTTCCGATGCTTCGGAGTGCGTCCCCGTCAATCTTGACATGAGCGTTGACTGGGAAAGAGATCAAATGTGAGTTGGGCGTGTGTTGATGCGACCTGTGGAACAGACCTTTCCCACTGAAGGGAAGCCGACAAATCCTACCGATGCTATGCCAGTTCTATGTGATATCAGCAATGAATTATACACTTTGCAGAGAAATATGCCGACCTTGCTACATCGAAACCGAGTCCACCCCCACCGCCCCCACTACCACTTGACGGGGAGATAAGCTCTCGCCGTAGCTTGGCAATTTTGGCCTTGAGCTGGCCGAGATGGTAGCTCGTGGCTTTATTTTTTTGGGCTGCGGTACGTATGTGAGTTTCCGGTCAAAGCGAAATGAAGCATGGTACTTTTGGACTAAATAATAGTTAGTGGGAAGTCGTTCTGAGAATAAAGGATCGCACCATCTCATCTTCGATTTCCTACGAACTCACTCAGGATCAGTAGGAAGACAATAGAGATCTGGACCTTGCCTTTATTTTCTGTAGGGTGGTCATTGTTGCAGGAGGAAATGATTGTCGGTATTTGCCGAAGGGGGATCAACGGGTGTGTCGTCCAGAGAACAGAGGACGGTTCCAGCTGACGCCTGACACTCTTCTCGTTGCATTGCCTGTGTGCAACCCCCCACTTTCCTTCCCTGCAGGCCACCTGACCTCCCTGCCCACTGCCGATACGCAGCTACTCTTAACCTCACACTCATTTAACAGGCCAACCCTCGACTCGACGACTGGCTGGTTCTGGTCCAATTCCGCCATCATCTTCAAGCCCTCATCTGTTTCTAAAATATGTGTGGAGACTCAAAATGGAAGCGTGAAAAGGTCGCGGACCATAAGGTATCTATATTTTCACCATTTTCACATCTGGAAATGACCCATTCAACCCACACAGTTCGACTTTATCGACACAAGAGAGTTCACCGATAATGGTTTCGTGATGCGAATGAAGTGCGTCATGTCAAATCCCACAACTGCCTATTCTAAACCTGCCTTTTCAGGTATCTTTGGCTGTATCTCATCGTCCTCAAGTCCTTTATGGTTTACATGCTGGATATCTTCTCTGCCGTGACCATGTTGTCCACGAAGGCCTGGTCAAATGAAATCTTCAATCAATGCGACAACTTGAAGGGATGTATCTTCATCCCTTTTGAGACCGGCAGGTGGCTCTTTGTGGGCTGTATCATATTTTCCTTCCTTCTGGTATGACGCAGTCAATGTTCTACAATGTTGATACTTATATCCCTGCAGCTGGCGTACGAAGCGCGGAAAGCGAAGAAGATCATTGCAAGCAGGGATATCTCTTATGCATTCACCAACGTCATGGCCAACAACTACTATTCCCTCCGTAGGTTGAATTGTCCTAAGTCTCAGCTATCCAACTCAAGTCATCGTAGGATCGTATGATCACTTCTGTTTTTTCGACCATATTAGCAGCTCCACCAAGACCAGCGACGATTTTGCTTTCTTCGTCTTCTTTGCATTCAAAAGTTGGCCCCTTTTGTCGTTTCAAACCGCGGTTATTGATGCGTTACAGGTTGGAAACGCGTTTTGTTGGCCGACGCACCCCGCCAGACCATCAACGCTCTGACTTTATACGCCATCTATCTCGTGAAGCATGACAATGGAAAGTGGTATGATATCAATACATGGTTTGCAAACAACAAGAGCTTGTCTACCTCTCTTTTGACCGTCACTACCTTCCTTACGGTTTTGGTCTTTGCCGGCTCTTTGCTTATCCTGATTGCTGCGGGCCTCTGTTATATCCCTCTCCTTTGTCACATCCAGGGAAATCTTAAAGAATACTGTTGTCACAAGGTTGACAAGGTAAACGACGCAATTTTTGCGTTGTTTTATCTGGTTGCTTACTTCGATTCTTTAGCGTATTGGTGCTGTGATTAAGCGCAGGCAGAAGCAGCGTCTGGCTGATGCCGCGAAGCTTGCTCAAAAGGAGGCCCAGGGTGACTTTTCTCATTTGAAGAACAAGAAAGGAGAAATGATTGCACAACCCCTTCCCCAACCCACTCTCCCCAACCTCTCCGTGGACGATGACCTCGACGACACTGCATCTATGAACACACGCGGTCCACCTAGTAGCACATATACCCACGACTATTACCACTACAATTCCGACAAGAACTCCATGGCAGGAGATTCTCTCCCGCCCATGCCCGCCTATAACCCATATTCCACTCACCAAGTGCCGGGCTCTCATACACACTTCCAGGCTTCAGCTATGTCCCTTGGTAATGACGACAACTACCAGCATCGACAAATGTACGATGACGATAATGAAAGTACCGCCCACCTAACTGCGGCAGCCGCTCCGTTTTCTCATCAGTCTCCCGTCGAACGATCTAGGTCTGCTGGCATCCCATATGGACATCCTGGGCCCGCTGTCGGAAACAATTACGATCCGCACGATGTCTACCATGGCCGGGCAGCTGTCACCCCGCAGCCTGGACTAGCATATGAGAATGCCACAGATTATAGCAGGAGCAAATCACCAGGCTATGCTAGCCACAATTCCGACAATCCTTATGGTGGTTACTCAAGCAATCCTGCTACACCTCAAGGGAACCAGCATCAGTCAGGGTGGAGAGGTCGCGGTTATGATGCGGAAGGTGGCGGAGGCGGGTACTCCCATGCCATGTAGTATTATTTCTTCTGCTGGTGCATCGCCTTTTTTTCTTTTAGTACGCGCTCCTTACCTACACATTCGCCTTCCCACTCATTGGACTCGTCCACCGTACGCCCCTATGGCGGGTGCTGCATGTACAACAGATACTTTACCGTCGGCTATAGATCATATTTATCTTTCAGTGCCAGAAGTAAGAGTCATTAGAACAACCAAAACGGAGTTGAGCATAAAGTACAGGAGTAAATACAGAACCTCTAGACAAAACCTCCAGTGAAACGTATCATGAACCTAGAAGACTTTGCTCCATGCAATCAAGCCAATGAGAAGAAGGAGAATCAGGATAATGCCAGCGGTGACGACCCGTTGCTTGTACATCCTGGAGATATCTCAGTCAGAAAAACCTGTGACCATGTATTGGCGGTGCCCATGCAACGAGAAAGAACAACATACGTTCTTATCATTTTCTTTAAAGTATTGGATGCCCGGTCTATTGAAGTGTCTGCCGTATTCAGCTTTGGTAAAGTGTCAATACGATCGTAAAACAAAACGAAGCCAGGGGAATGCGTACCGTGTTACGTGCGTTCTCGATCTGTTCACGTTGTGTCCGTAGGTTCATTAGGATGTCAGCTCCCTGGTTCTCAGTTTCTAGTGCTATCCGTTGCGATTCTTGCAATCGTTTAGTCCCTTCCTCAAGTCGTGCGGTACCATTCAATAGCCGTGCGCGATCGCTGTTTGATCCGTACGGGTCATCAGAAGTCGTAAAAGGTTGGGATGAGGAAAGGAGGTCTGTGCGGGCAGCCTGGGCGCGTTGGTCTTTCAGTAGCTTCTTATACCGCGCCACTTCGGCCTTGGCCGTTCGTAGGCGGGTGCGGTAGTCTGCCCGTATGGATTGTGGTATCCCTTGTATTTCTATTTCCATTTGCGAGACCTGAATCGGGTAGTAGGCATAATTATAAGGGGCAATGAAGAGAATAGTGGTGATACAATACCATTTCGTCCGCCTCGTCCAGCTCCATGTCTGCTCTTCTCAGAGTTGCCTTTCTCTCTTCTGCGAGTTTTCCATATCAGCGCAAATACAATTTGAGCCATGGTGATGCTTACCGCCACGCTCATGACTGTCCTCTCCTTCAAGTCTCTTACCGATTGTTGCAATAAATTGCTGAAAGTCCTGCTCATAGGAGTCAAATAGAGCTGTCGGCGCACTATTCATGGCGTTGTGCGGGTCGTAGGAGTGAGTATATGTTCCTCCAGGGAGACAAGGATAGAATTAAAAGCCAAGTACAAATGCCGGCGCAGTTGCCGACCGCCCAAGCCAAATTTAGACATTCGATCCCCGCTCTTCACTGCCATGTCGAGCTCTACGTGCGTCGCGTTTCCTCGCTCTGCTATCCATGAAAGCATGAGCTAACATTTTTTTTGAAGAGTATCGCTGTATCTTGACCCCCAGATTCGGGACTGGGTCCTTTTCCCCATCACTCTGGTGATGGTACGTGTCCAGCGTTGTAATTTGTGTCCACCCTCTTGAACTAGCCATCCTCAATACCAGATCCTAGTGGGTATCCTGCGACATTACGTCGTGGTTTTACTCCAATCCCCTCCAAAACAGCAGACTTTAGAGGCCATTCGCGAACAGTGCGTAGTTACGGACTCTCGTATATTTCGTTTCGTTGATCTCAATTCAACGAACTGCAGACGAGCCCTCATACGGTCACAGGTCCTCCGCGCGACATCTGCTAATTCGCCCGCGCCGCCTCAGTTCTATTCTTCCATCTCTCGCCACCTATCTGAGGCGTTTGCTGCTGGAACGTATCTCAAAGATGGCCCACCGAAAGGTGATGCACCTCCTACCCCACCGAACCCGATGGACCCTGCTGCTATGGATGGCATGATGGCTGGAATGAAAACTCAAATGGTCATGATGGTCCCGCAAATGGTGATAATGGGCTGGATTAACTTCTTCTTCCAAGGCTTCGTGCTAAGTGCGTATTCTTTGCGTACCTTGATTTCCCAACCCGTTACTAACACACGCTTCTGGAACAGTCAAGCTGCCTTTCCCTCTGACACTCGGGTTCAAATCCATGCTGCAGCGCGGAATTGAAACACCTGACATGGATGTTCGATGGGTGTCCTCCTTGTCATGGTACTTCCTCAATTTCTTCGGTCTGAACGGACTCTACCGTCTCATTCTCGGTAACGATAACTGTAAGTCATGGTTTTTTTGCGCCGTGCCACAATGTGTACCGACAATCCTTTACTAGCTGCTGACTCCTCCCGCGATATGACTGCATCTCCCTTCGCCGCAGCGGGAGCAGCACCACCTGTGGGCCCACAAGATTTCAACAAGCTGTTCAAAGCTGAGCGAGATAATCTCGAATTTTCACAAGGGCTTTATTCGTGGGTCGGGGCGGACGTAGAGGATAGGGTGCTCCGCAAGTATGGCAAATTGCCCCCTGCGCAATAGGCAAGTGAATACAATATATTGATTCAAGATTTTCGCCTCTGAGAATTAAGAAGACCAAACAGCTACATCTTATGTATACAGATACCGCGAACCACAGGTAAATAAGTGGACGTTCACGTCAGACGTCTCCACGAGTAATAATTGCAAGGGCCGATATGATATAAGAGAAGAGTCGACAAGACAGAAGAACCCAGTTACACTAGACCATCATACAGTGACAGCGCCTAGTGACTCATTAGCCACTAAAAACGGGACGGTTGAATGACACCCACCTGAACAATTGTTGGATCCTGTTTGCTGCCTTCAACAAACTCGTCAAATGTTAGTCTTGCATCATGGTCCCTGTCCATATTGCGGAAGATCTTATCCACGCGCTGATTGATACAAATCAGTCATGCAAAGACAGTGAACACAAAGGTCTTGGGCTAACCTTGGAGGGAGTGTCCTCGTCTTGAGGTAGCTTGACCATCTCGCCAGTCATCTTGTATATAGAAGTTACGATCTGGAGCATCTCATCGTACGTGATTGTTCCATCCTTGTCGATGTCATAAAGTTGGAATGCCCCTACGTCAAGATGGGGAAAGTCAGGGCGGGGGCGCGCTTAGATCAAGTGGTGGCAGACATTTGAGTTTCTCTTCTAGTCTGCCCCGACTGGTAACGCTGAGGGCGCAGATGAATTCGGTAAAGTCAATGGTGCCGCTCTTGTCGTTATCAAAGACATTGAAGACATAATCAGCAAAGTCGCCGGGTTCGCCAAAAGGGAAGAACTGCTTGTATATACTGCCGAACTCCTCCTTGTTGAGATGGCCCGACGGACAGTCTTTACGGAAGCCTTTGTACCTGCGATGTGGTTGAGAATTAAGGAGAGATCAAGTGGGTGTGACGCAGTACCATTGCTGCAACTCCTTCTTATCGACTACGGTGGTGTTGGTGGGTAGATTGCGCGGAAGATGAGACAGACGCACAGTAAGTGTTCTTCTGGAGGGTGGCGAGCTCGTCCGGGGTGAGTTTGCTTTGTGATTTGCCCATGGTATGAGTTGAAAGGAAGGGAATGATAGAGCATGTGGGTTAGCGAAGGCTGTACAGTCAATGATCTGGGAATCTCTGGGCATCACCTGCCATCTTCGGCGACCTGAGCCGTGCAGCGTGTTCGCTGCTGGGCATGAGGAGCGACTAAAGGAGGCCATTGGTCGGCTCGTGGCTGCCTGGCGCCGCAATGAGTATATAAGAACTGTGATCACCCAGGAGATAGTCTTTCAAGCCCCCATGTAGAGTCATGCCTTCAACTAACCGACCGATCACTCGAGCGGGCAGGGAACCACATGCTGATCCTCTCAAAGCCCTTTCCCAACCACAAACACGTTCATACTCCTTCCCTCTCTCCTCCCACTATGTGCTATGCTCACGGCTCAATCGACCAGGCAGTTAATGTCTGCCCCATGTGCAAGGTCTTTTACCATCCAAGGTGCGTCCATACCAGACCCCCACATAGAATTAACGCCGACAGATCCATTGCAGGTGCCCCCATATAAGGGATGTCTGTCGCAATCGTGCTCTCCACCCGCGCATCGACGTCTCCTATCTAAAGAACGCCGAAGGTAACCAAACTGCCCTCTAGATCGTGTGAGGGAAATGCTCAATCACTTGAGCAGTCGAATCGTTCAACGGATGCGGATACTGCAAGGTCGGCTGCCCGTTAATCGGTCCCGTCGTCTGTCTGATCAAACCCAACAGTGGGCGCGTTCCAATCCCCCTCTTCAACAAACTGGGCTCGCAAATCCAGGCTGGCCAGGATGCTGCAGACCCCCCACTCCTGCAGAACACAAGCTGATCCAGCCCATGGATTGGAGATCCGTCAGCGCTGTGCATCAAGTGTCTATACCGCCCGACATTAAAGCTGCCTTAGCTAGATTGGAGAGCCTTGGGCCTCCTAGAGGAAGCCCAACTCCTGGCAGCGCAGGGCGAGCAGGTACCAAGGGTGTCATTCCGGCCAATGACTGTAAATCGAACGCCAGCCCTTCAAGGTCGGCTTCCTTGTCGAGGTCTTCAGCGCCTACCAAGCGACGGACTGGCAGCCCGAAGCAGACGCATTCTCCCATTGGCAGTAATCTGTCCCGTAGTTCCAGCTCGGTCACTGTCTCCAGTTCTATTCCAACTGCGTCCACCGTGGACAGGCTCCAGACTCAGCGCCGTGAACGACGCATCGAAGGCCCTCATTCTTCCAATTCATCCCCAAAGGATAAGAATGTGGATCTGGATGCTGTATCTCCGCGACGCAGCCGCTCTGCCCACAAAGGACCTTCCGTGACTCCCTCGTCGACTTCCGTTTCCTTATCAAAGGTTTCGATTGAGGGGCGATCCCCTCCTAGCCAGATAGTTCCCCGGCCGAGCCGTCGATCGTCTATCTCAGATGCCAAAGATTTGACCCCACCAAAGACGTCGCCTTCCACTACGCGTCCTGCAGAGCGGCCGTCATCATTTGTTGTACCTCGATCGACCAAGAAAGGCGAGATTTCTAGCGCCTCAAGTAGTAGCGGCAGCGACGGCACTGGTTCAATGACTGATAGTACTGTCACGTCTGATGGAGGGTTTACGGACTACCTCTCCGACGAATCCGAGGCAGAACTTCAAAGACAGGCCGAAGCTCGTGCGGCACTTCTGGCTCAGAGTCAGGCCGAAGAACTCGAGTTCAAGGCTGCCCGCCTGCAACTCGCACACATCGACTTACGCCCGCCCAAGACGTGGAACCCCACCAACATCACTAACAACACAACGCCTCGCAGAGTTGTGTAACACCCACCTCATGATCATACCCCTGCTTCACGGATCAGAAGGATGGTTATTGGAATGGACCTATATCTCGTTTTGGTTTTGATCTGCATGCCCTGATTTCTGTATATCCTCGTTCTCATATCTCTGTGCCATCCTAGCTTTCTGTACTGTTATGTGCTGTTATCCTTGTATCGAACAGGTAGTTGATCAACTGTATACCGTACCCACAAAGATTGTATGTACAAACAGGCCTTCACCTCGGACTGCTCACAGTCTTCCGCATCGCGTCCCTTTCCTCGATCTTCCTCAGCAATGCTGTTGCTTGTGATGGCCCTCCTTCAACAGCAGCTGCACCCTGAACACCAGCCCAACTGATTCTAGGGGAAGCTGCATCCCTTGCCAATATGATGTTGACATTGTAAGGAGCCAATATGTTTGCAAGCTCGCTTCTGAATGTATCGCTAACTTCTCTGGCTGGGAAGAGAATATAGATGATTTGCTTGATGTCACGGTCGCCTCGGAGAAACGATTCGACATCGAACCCCGAGTGGGTGGTGAAGTGGCCGTGATAGTGGTGTAAGGCCATGAGCGTTTCTATTTCTTGTCTTTTGGCGCGGGCGTGCGCGAAGGCTTTTGAGGGCATGTGCGGAGAAGTTTCAAATGTGGCAGAAGGTTTTACGTCCGACACAATCATGGTATTGATTCAGAAGCGGGCAGAGAGTATGTGAAGGAAAGGGCGTAAAGGCACCTCTCAACCTATTCTATTAGGAAACATATATAGCCAACATCCTAGTAAGACATTCCTTGAATGTACCCGTTTTTCTAGAACAGTACACCAGTGGAAGACCGGCGCGACGGTCCGATGGGCCAAGGTGGGCAGGAATGGAAGCCACTGAGGGGCGTAATATAAACTGAAATCGCCAAGAACTCAAGGGTGACTGACCGATGGCGGACTGACGTTCAACTGCGTTATGGGGAACTCTCCGATGGTCACCTAACTTGGTATCAATGAATCAAGCACCATCCTTGAGGCTTGATGTATATATCGTCTCCAGGTTCTGAGTAGGGAAACAGCCTGAAAGAGACCAGGTTCGTCGAGTGGCTAGGAATTAGCATTGGTTTTGTAGGTCCAACTCAAGAAAGCTCCAACTGCAGAAGGACGATCGCGCGGTTCGTTGAACGGGACGTAGCCTTGAAAAAAAAAGCGAGAAAACATGGTGGTGTAAGGGAAGAGCAGTGACCTTGTGACAAAGTGCTACACGTTGAATCCCATGTCGCCTAATTGGGACAAACGGCCATGAGCCTCCCCTCCTCCTCGCCCTTCTCCTTTCCTCTTGTCTCATGAATCTGGGACGCCACTCCATCACCGCTACTGCTCCCGTCCACATCTTTGACGCTCGTTTTGATCCCGATTGCAAGATATTCACAACATCAACGCCTGCTGGTTTCGCGGTCTATCGCACGTACCCACTAAAGCTCATTCGGACGCGTGGTACTACAGTTCTCCAATCTAAGTGCGATCCACTACTGAGTGTATGGTTTAGAACTATCAGGCGGAACTCTCACTACGGTTGTCCCATATAATACTTCGAACATTCTCTTCCTCGTTGGTGGTGGCCGAAGTCCTCTATACCCTCCGAACAAAGTAGTCTTCTGGGATGATGCCCTCGGAGCAGAAGTTGCGGAACTAGAGTTTAGGGAGCGTGTTCGAGGTCTGGCCTGTCGGCGCGGTTGGCTCGCCGTTGCCCTTCGGCGTAGAGTGGTTGTGTTCCAGATCGGGGAACAGGTGACGCGATATGCGGAATGGGATACTTGCGATAATCCTAAAGGTGCGATAACTTCGTATTGTCTAGCGAGATCTGAGTGCCGTACTTATGTTCCTTTTCCAGGTCTACTTGCGATGGCAACTGCTGGCTATTCGACTCTTTTGACAATCGCGGGACGCCAGCTTGGCCATGTCCAACTTGTTCATCTACCACCGTGTGCTCCCCCGGCATCTACTGGTCCACCACCCTCTTCTCCACCACGGAAACCTCCGCCTCCTCCTGCCAAACATCCTGTCTCGATCATAGCCGCTCATACAACGGCACTGACGACGTTATCGGTGCCTCCTTCAGGGCGATTGCTTGCTACAACGTCATCCCGGGGTACTTTGGTCAGGATATGGGACTCTTTGACCGGAAAGCTTGTGCGAGAGTTTCGGAGAGGCACGGATAAGGCAGATATATATGGCGTGGCCTTTCGACCTGATGAACAGGAACTCTGTGTCTGGAGTGACAAAGGCACTGTCCATGTCTTTACTCTGGTAACCTCTGGGGCCACGTACGTCCTTGTCATTTCCATGTGTACTGTTTCAGAACTCAATCTCCACTAACGTTTAGAAATCGACAATCCACCTTCTCTCCGTTAACTCCGTTTCTCCCTTTGCCGAAGTATTTCGATTCCGAATGGTCGTATGCTCAATATCGGATACCCACGCAATCGTCACATATAACAATATCTGCACCTGCCTCACGCTCGCCCACAGCAGATATACCTGATGAAGAGCGATGCGTTGTCGGGTGGATTGATGTACCTCACTCAAATGAGTCGGGACAAGAGAAAGGCACGGATTACCAACTCATTGCTTTAACATATGTTGGTGGTTGGTATCGATTATCATTACCGCAACATGGATCCTCTTCTCGGTCATCATCGCCGGCTAACGCCGTCTCCAGCTCACCTCCTCGTGTGTCTGCTCTACAACATCGGCCATCCAATGTTTCATCGGCCTCTGGTCGCGACAAAGGCAAAGAGAAGGAGCAAGATAAGGAAGGAAAGGAAAGTAGAGAATGTGCGCTGCAAGAGTTCCGAAGGTTTGGCCGTTGGGATGGGTGGGGGTGAACGACCTCTTCCTGCACTGGTTTCGGGTCCTATTTCTTTGCATCTCTATTCGCATGCTTTACACGCACTGTTCTGTCTGTATTCTCTCACTGTACATCTATCACACAATACACATAACAATTTATATCTTTAAACTGATTCTGCGAACGTGTGACGAGACGCGCCTTCTCGACGCGTGACAATCAGGCTTGAGCCAATTCCTCCATCATGGAGAATCCACACGCAGAACGGCAAGCAATCCTGCTTGAACGAATTCTCAAGAACACTGTAAGATTTCCGCCCATTTGCTGCGAGGCATTCATTCACACGCTGTTCAGTCAAAATGCACAGAGATGGTGCTTGAGCTCAATCATTGTATGGAGGTGCGTCGATTTGGATTACATTTTCCTAGGTTATTCAACCGCGTAATAGGAGATCTTACGCGCCAATGCGTATATAAAGACCGCTGCAGACTTAGCAACTAAATACAGGAAGAACGTACAGTACAACTTAGAGGCGACGAGAGAGAATCGCCCTAGTGACCCCCAATAAATCTATTAAAAATTGATCACAATCTTCACACGTTGTACTTAACCCTACTACAACACACACCAAAAATGAACGTGTTGGGGAGATCCCTTAATCCTATTCTGAATACAATAAGTAGCTTAAGAAACTTCCCCAAAACTAATAGTTTAATTATAAGGGGTGCCAGTTTCCCAAAACTAATTGTTCAAGTGATGCTTCTTAAACTAATTGTTTAGGCATGGGTTTAGGGCTACCTCAAACCTCTTTATTTCTGGTGTGACAGACCACAACCGCTTCGTCATTCCCAGCTGCTTTTGTGCGATTAGTCTATGACAATCCAATCTATTGTACAAGTATCCGGGCCTTATTCATCTTCATGTGGTTATTGCTCTCCACTCGGCGAACGAAGCGGGGAACGATCCAGTCAGCACACTGCAAGTCTCTCCGCCTACAGGTTGTCCTGCGATGTACGTACATATAAATATATCTCAAGCCAGTGTTCAAAACGTCTACCTTAGGCTTATCAGAAAATGATAGATCGTGGATGGCGCCGTTCTGGTGGGTGAATAATGGCTAGTCTTACTTCTTTCTGACAACTTGATAAGGAGCTTTTTGCTATAAGCCTGATATGAGAACTACATGTTGCCCGCAGTACACTATAAGGTCTATATGCTTTATTTTAGCTCACGACACTTCAAACAACAGATCTGCAGGTTGGATGCGGCAGAATTCAAAGCTTCAAGGAGTCAAAGGAAACTAGTAAATCGGTTTGTTCGTGGAGCAATTCTTTCTGTGCTAGAACCTCAGACTTGTTTAGATGGAATCGTTTTGTAGTCGCGGGCAATGACGTTGAACACATGGACAGTGAATCCGAAACGTGCTGCATACAACTGTATTATCATCCACCTGCTTGACTGATCATTCAAAAGGACCAAAAGGAAACCAGCGAAGGCACCCACGTTCTCCCTTTGCGATACTATACACTCTTCAGAGAAGAATTTCGTGAAAGAAGCGACATACCATACGTTCGAGGTGAGATTCAAGATTGCCCAAGTGGTTATGCACGATACCTCTAAAGTAATGTGCTAGACCACCATAGAACTCTCTTCTTTTACAGAGGAGAAATATGCTCTGTTTGAAAAATATCAAAGAAACATCCATAATGATACATCTACACCGTCGGGTTTCGAGCGTTTTCTAGTGAAATCACCACTTATAGTGGGTTTTTTTACCTTTCTCGTCCAGATGTCAACGCTCATCCAGGTTTGCAAAGGAGGAACCTATTCCATATACATCCACACCCCCTGCCCATCTGCCGCAAGGTTATGGATCTTATCACCAATTATACAGGCTCGACGGACAGCTCATTGCCTTGGGGGTTATCGACATCTTACCGCACTGTGTTTCAAGTGTCTATTTCATGTATGATGATACCTGGGAGAGATTCTCGCTTGGAAAGGTAAGCAATTAGTGTTACAACCAAACCATACCGTTTGCGTACCGAAGCCTACCTTAGTTAAGCGCACTGCGAGAAATTTCCGTCGTTCGTGAAATGCAAGACGCTGGTGCGCCGAGGATGGACTTCTTGTATATGGGTTAGAGCTTCGCATGCCTCTATCTTTCTTTTATTCATGGGCCATCTCAGGATATTACATCCACTCTTGCCAGAAAATGCGATACAAAGCACAATATATGCCCTCTTATTTGGCTGACCCGGTGAGTTATGAGCTTCACCTATATCATTTCACTTATGTACCGTTCGTACCGAAGGAGACGTATGAGTGGTATCCCATGTCGCGCTGCCTTCCGCTGCTCGATCAGTTCAGATATGCTCATTTTTCTCGGCCTGATCATTCACACGACCAACCTTTTGATAAGCATCAAGGTACATACTCTTCAGTTAGCGAAGCCATTCATTTTCCCCTCACACCAGCTCACATCACAAGATCCAGGTTTAGAAATAACTACAGAACAGCCTGATCTTGATGAGATTTTAGTCATTTCTGGCGTTAAGGGAAACACTTTGCTCACTAAACCTCTCACCGTCAGTCCCTTGAATTTACCTCGCATTTTTGTTTGGCTCAACGTCGGTCAAGGCCTCGTCCTACTGGGAAGATGAAGAATTACGTGATGAGATCCTGGCTTATATCCGTAGCATGGGGATGGACATCGCAAAAGAGGTGATCTTAGTCTTTTAAGCGATAATGTATCCAGCTATATCTTCGGGCAGTCCTGTACAATGGAGAGTCCAGCAGGCGTGGCGGCGCCGCCACTGTTCTAGTTATTGTCTCCAGCACAAGTTTTCGCAAAATGGCGACGATGTCAGCCCCCTAAGCGACTTCCAGGCTTTCTGTCAAGGATCTCGCCTCTGTTTTATCATGAATTTTCTACTTTTTTATATTCGCCCAAACCCCACTAAGCCGTCTGACCACCTCGGGCCTAAAACGAAGGACCAAAATGCAAGGTATGTGCCAGATTGGGCTCATGCTCCTCAAATATTCCACTGGAGTACCGACCCTGTGGAAGGTTGTCAAACATCTTGTATTAGGCTTAGTGTATCTTTTGAGGTGATAGGTTGAATTTTGTACTGCGTGCGCTTGCAGCTGATGGGATTCAGACTTCAACTGTGTTACGGGTATTACAACGCCAGTGCTCAGCATAGGCTGCACAGCGCCGCAACGCTGCAAAACTTTTGTAGCGGTCGCGGGAAAAAATTTCAGGAATTAAACAAAGTGAAAAAAATGTTAAACGGCTCCTCTCAGTAGTAGGTTTTGTGGTGAGGGCTGAAAGTGAGCGGGCCGTGTGACCTGTGAAGGTAAAGTCACTGTCACGAATTTTTGAGAAACAAGCAAGTTTGTTGCGAACCAGACTCATAATAGAAATGGTATGTCCGTTGCTTACAGAGCGTTTTCACCCCTCTCATTCAACCGAAGCTCCGCCGCCAAATCAGAGAGAGGCGTCAATATGTATATGCAAAATCTCAAGAAGCACAAGAGCGGCAAACCTACGAACGAAAGCAACAATTGAAGGATGCTCTGGCGAGTGGGAGATCTCTACCCACAGAACTCAAGAAAGATGCAAAGAACCTAGGAAAGGATCTGGCTTTTGATGAAGCCCAAGAGGGTGGGACTGTAAAATTGCCATGTTAAAGAACTCACATTTTACCTAAACCCATTACAGAACCCACAACACACATCGACAATGAGTACTCTCGCGCTGGAGTACAGGACCCGAAGATAGTTATTACGACGTCCCGCGATCCCAGTTCCAAACTGTTGCAGTTCACCAAGGTGAGATCCGTAGTTCCCAGCTGGAATAGCCTTAACACAAACCTTCAGGAAATGAGACTTGTGTTTCCCAATTCCCATAGAATAAATCGCGGCAACTACGTTGTGAAAGAGCTCGCGGAAGCGTGCAGAGCTAATGATGTGACAGATTTGATAGTTCTACACGAACATCGCGGCGTTCCAGGTGAGCTCTCTTTTACTCTCAGTTAGCTGAATCAAAATTAATGAGTTTATAGATGCAATGATCGTCTCCCATTTTCCCCACGGACCAACCGTTTTCTTCACGCTGAACAATGTTTCTCTTCGGCACGATATTGGAACGTACAAAAACTCCACCGTTTCCGAACAATACCCCCATCTCATCTTCGAGAATTTTACCTCATCACTGGGCCAGCGTGTCCGAGATGTCCTCAAATATTTATTCCCTGTTCCCAAGGAGGACAGTAAACGCGTCATGACTTTCGCGAATGAGGAAGATTTCATCTCATTCCGGTAAGCTCTACCTACCCTAACGTATTATTGTGCGGCATTTTTAAACAGTCAATAGGCATCACGTATTTGTTAAGATACCACGACAAGTTCAACTCGCTGAGGTTGGACCACGTTTTGAGATGAAGCGTAGGTCATTTCCATGTTGCCCGTGGACGTAGCTTAATATACTACCTCTCTAGCCTATGAAATTCGGCAAGGCACAATCGAACAAAATGATGCTGAGCGAGAATGGGTACTTTCCCATTACACTCGCACTGCAAAAAAACGAACGGTCTTGGGAGGACCTGCTTCGTCTGAGCCATCCTCAAAAAAGTCGAGAAGATAATTCTTCTGGGCAATGTAGAATCTACAAGTGATACTCCCCTGATGCAATAATCCTTGTGATTCTACTTTGTGCTTGTCTATCCTGGCTCTGAGAGCCTGCAGGACGACGACAGAAGACGTTGGACGAGGTGATGGAGTGAGTAATTTGTAGACGCATTGCTGTATATTAGAGTACATTAGCGCGCTTATGACAGAAGCGCTTCCAGTTAACAGACTTGTTTAGTCTACTGTAAGACCCTTGTCAAGCTCTGCGAAACCTTCAAAGAAGGATGAGAATAAATCAATTGCGTTCTGGACATCATGTGATCCAGCCGTTTCCCTAATGGAATGCATCGACAGCATAGCGTTTCCAACGTCGACAGTCCGAAGGCCAATCTTCGATAGCATCGGTCCAACAGTCGAACCGCAAGACCTGGTATCCGAGATCAGTTGTTACACGTCGAAGAAGACTTTGAGACATACATGTCGTTGCGGACTTCAAATTCCTGTACTTGCCCGCCCTTACGTTCAACCAATTGCTTAACAACGAAAGTAGAGATAGCATCGGTAGCATATCTCTGCTTTGCATTGGTCTTGATTACGATACCACCATTCATCTTTGGCTTGTGATTGTCTTCGTGTTTAGACGTGTAATTGGGATGAACAGCATGCCCCATGTCAGCTGAGATAAGGAAAGATTGAGATACAGACTGTGCCAGAGCCGCTGGCGTGGGTGAGAGCCGATTGAGGAGGGAAGGAATAAGACTCGATTCTGCACCAGACGTTGATACACTGCCAATCTCTTCGTGATTGAAGAGAGCAATACAGTTGACGTTGCCCTCGAGGGTTGGGAACTCTTGGGCTGAGGCAGTCTCAGCGATGGCTTCGACGGCACAGAAGCTTGCAAGGAAATCAGTCAACAGAGTTATTAGAAAAGTGTTGAAAACCCTCACGACGACACGAGGTTGTCCATACGAGGGCTGAAGATGAATTCATTGTTGAGCCCACCAAGGCTAGCAGGCTGGACGTCATACAAAGACCTGTAAAGCACTGTCAGGGTTGAAAACTAAACAGGACATCAAATTTATAATGTACAGTTCGAAATCATGAATTTCCTCTGCGGCGATCGAAAGTTCACTGGCCAGCAACGACAACAGTTCGGAGTGATGATTTGCTTGAATGCTGGACGCTACCGGAGGTACATCTGATGTTCTAGCATTTGCATCCTCCTTCTTAGCATTGAGTTGACTTTCCAACAATCCGAGGATCGGGACAAACTCCGTCTCTTGGTTGAACTGGAAGCTGTCATTGATGTTACGATCGACTGCCCGAACCGATTTATTCAATGTAACAGAGAAGCTATCCAAAAAGCCAACTTACGGTGGATGGCAAGAGTTGGAATGCGCAAAATAGGACGATCGATTTTTACAAGCTTCGACTTGAAACGGCCTCCTTGTTCTTTGATGACCACACGCCCAGCCAAGGAAAGATCACGATCGAGCCAGGAGTGCCAGATACCACCACCGTATGTTTCGACTCCAACCTGCAGATACCCCGAGTTCGTTCGTTTTGAGATTGGGCGAACCTGATCGGCATGTAAGCTTCCAGACGATTTCGAGTTGTCTCCACTTGTCCCACCTTGAGGTTGGGGCTATCGACGTGGGTAGCGACAATGCTGAGCCCTACGCCTTGTTTCCATTTCGCGGGAATTGTGAAGGCTATCAGTGCAGCCTGATTTCTGTTGTGATCCAAGTATTTGAATAAGCGCTGTGATGTCGACATTGGCCAGCCAGGTACCTTGTGAAGAAATACTTGCCCCCGGGTTGTATATCTTTTTCCCAATTATCCTTTTCTTGGACCTTCGCGGACAGAGATTGAACATGAATGCATTTTCTAGCTGATAATAGACAACGGGACATACTCGCTGGAAGCCAGCCTTTTCTAAGCGAAGAGACGCGTTGTCCACGGCATGGAAGGGAGTCGGTGAAGCGTTTACAAACTTAAGAAACTTGAGAGCAGCTTCGGGGCTGTTTGGATAGAGCATCATGGTTGAGAGAGGCCGCCTTAGACGCCTTGAGGTTCTTTGAATAGTGTGGAGGAACATATGATCACGGGTCACGTGCCAGTTTTTGATATTTTCTTCACACCTTCATTCACTCTTGAGGACAAGATCTAGCCATGGTCAAGACGTACAGCAAGCACGTCCCCGGCACCGTTCGTGTTACCGACTAGGCTACTTTTCTCATTGACTTACTCTTTTTTCAGGCTTTTGGCTTGGTCTGTAGCCCGTCCTCTAATTCACAATATGATGGGAAGTTTGCATATGTTCCAGCCTTGGAGGATGTGTTAGTATGGGATGTCAAGAAGGGTACTATGGTGCGTGCACGCGTAGACGACGTGAATTTTCACTACTGAACCAACGCAGATATCCATGTGGCACGAAATAAGCCATATCGCGGAAGTCACTGCGATTCTACAGTCTCCCAACAAGAGCGTGTTCGCTGTAGGCTACGCTGACGGATCCATCCGCCTCTGGAACTCTGGAAGCAACACCGTTGTTTCGACCTTCAATGGCCACAAAAAATCTGTGACTGCACTTGCCTTCGATGAGCAAGGAACCCGACTTGCATCAGGGTCTCAAGACACTGACCTCATCCTATGGGACGTCGTCGCAGAAGCTGGCCTCTTCCGGTAAGCCAACAGACTTGAAAATGCGATTCAAGCTTATCATTTTACTTTTTGACAGCCTCCGTGGACATCGAGATCAGATTACAGCTATCCAGTTTATTACTCCTGCGGAACTTCCCTCGACTTCGACGGCTTCTGCCTCAGGCCTCCTTCTTACTTCTTCAAAAGATACTTTTCTGAAACTCTGGGACCTTTCAACACAGCATTGCATTCAGACAGTGGTTGCCCATCGTTCTGAAATATGGACTATGAATGTCAACCCCGCGCAGGACCTGATCTTCACAGGTAGCGGCGAAGGAGAGCTGAAAGCGTGGCGGATTGATCATGAAGCTTTATCAAATGGTCTACGAGAGACTGAATCAGGCGAGGTCTGTACTGGTCATTTCAAGGACTACACATACTGACTTTCCGTTCTGACCAGGTTGCAAAAATGATTCTTCCTGACTCCTCCCTTCCTCTAGCGTCTCGTCACCGCGTATCACAAGTGGCGTTCCATCCATCACAGCCGTTCTTGGCTGTTCAATCTCATGATCGTTCTGTTGAAATATTCCGTATCCGTTCTGAAGAAGAGGTGCTGAAAAAGCAAGCACGAAGGAAGAAGCGGGCAAAAGAAAAGTTGGTCAAAGATAAAAATCAGAGCGAAAAGGATGGCAATGGTGTAGAGGATGAGGAAAGTAATGAGGTTAAACTTGTCGATCTTTTCACCCCATACCTTGTTGTCCGCGCCAGTGGGAAAATCAGGTCTTTCGACTTCGCAGAAAATATAACGTCAAAAGGGTCTCTGCAGGTCAGCTTAATCCCTACTACGTCTTTTTTTTGCTCTCCTCAATGTCGACTTCAGATAATGACTGCTCTGTCATCGAACGCTATCGAAGTGTACAGTGTCCCTCCGCCAACCAAGTCGAAAGATGTCCCGGAAGCTGTTCGCACCTTCTCCGTCGACCTCCCTGGTCACAGAACGGACGTTCGGACGTTGTCTTTGAGTTCCGATGACGAGATTCTAGCATCGGCTTCTAATGGTACTCAAGATCTATACATGGTTGCCGAAGTTACTGACTTCTGATCAGGTTCTTTGAAAATATGGAACATGAAAACAAATGCATGCATCAGAACAATAGATTGCGGCTATGCCATCAGCAGTACTTTCCTGCCTGGCGACCGACATGTCAGTCCCTTTTCTACGTCCCTTTTAGAAAGTACTGATAGTTTCATTCAGATCGCCATTGGCACTAAAAGTGGAGAAATTCTTATCTATGATCTCGCCTCGTCGTCGCTAATAGAAACAATATTGGCGCACACGGGCACCGTTTGGTCATTGCATGTACGAGCCGACCAACGAGCCCTTGTAAGTGGAAGTGCTGACAAGGATGTCAAATTCTGGGAATTTGAGCGCAAGGATGCAACTGGCGAAAGTGTACGCTTCAGGGGCACCTTTGACTACATTTTCACTGACATCGAAACAGGCCCAAACAAGAAAACTTTTGACTTTGGTACACACCCGAACATTGAAAATGACTGACGACGTGCTCGCCGTCAAATACAGCCCCAACGGCAAATTTTTGGCTGTTTCTCTCCTCGACTCCACAGTGAAAGTCTTCTATCAAGACTCCCTCAAGTTTTTCCTTTCGTTATATGGACACAAGGTACTCCGTAATCGTGTCCGGAGGCACCTTTATCAGTAACTAACAGGTGTATTAAAAGCTACCTGTGTTATCGATGGATATCTCGCATGATTCGAAGCTCATCGTCACTTGTTCTGCCGATAAGAATGTCAAGATATGGGGACTCGATTTTGGAGACTGCCACAAGTCGATATTCGCCCATGATGAAAGCGTCATGCAGGTTGCTTTCGAGAAGGATTCGCATTATTTCTGGACAGTTGGAAAGGACAAGTTACTGAAGTACTGGGACGGCGACAAGGTGGGACAGTTACATTAGTGACTCTGATCAGACGGTTAACAGAGTGACACTTCAGTTTGAACACATCCAAAATTTGAGAGGCCACCATGGCGAGATCTGGGCTCTGGTGCTCAGCCACCAGGGCAGATTCGTTGTAACTGGCTCGCATGACAAATCTATTCGAGTTTGGGACAAAGACGAAGATGATCAGGTATATTTCATTCCATTGTCTGTCGAGTAGCGGATAACACCTATGTAGATTTTCCTCGAAGAAGAACGTGAACGGGAACTTGAGATGGTCTACGAAAATGGAATTGCGGACTCATTAAACCGCTCTGACAGAGGCATTGGAAGCGGTGTAGAGGGAGCACCTGTTGATCTCGCTGCTCAGGCGGAAGTAACTGCGGTGTCCAAGCAAACCACAGAAACTCTGATGGCAGGAGAGCGTATCATGGAAGCTATTGACCTCGCGGACAAAGAACGTGCTATGTTCCAGGCATATGAGGACGACATGGCCAAATTGCCTGAAGATAGTCCGATGCGATTACAGCCCCCGCCAAAAAATCAATTGCTTGCACAGTTGGACAAGTCTCCGGATGAGTATGTCCTCTGGGTTATTGAGAAAGTCCGCAGCACCGCTTTGCAGGACGCGTTGCTCGTGCTTCCATTCGGGGAAGTCGTTTCATTAATGGGCTATCTGAACATGTGGGCTCAGAAGGTGTGTAAACCCGGTCTCCCCATACTTGGCTTCGTCTAATCGCTCCTCAGGAATTGAACATTCCGTTGGTTTCGCAAATAATTTTTTTCCTTATAAAAACGCACCATCACCAAATTGTTGCAAATCGCGTAATGCGTACTGCTCTGATCCCATTACGAAAACATCTTCGCGCTGCGCTCCAGCGACAGAAGGATATTCTTGGATACAACCTTGCCGCGCTGCAGTACATTCGGAGACGCAACGATGCCGACCGAGCTGCTCAGTTCTACGAAGAGGAAGGCATGGACGAGGAAAAAGTACGCGCGAGAATAGCCGAAGGGAAGAAGCGTAAGAGAGTGGATATCAAGGCGTAGACATTTCGAGACTTGTAGTAATGCAGTTACAGATACAATAGAAATTTACACGCTTCCTCAATTCTGCGATACTTAGGTATTTAGCTTTGACGCCTTGGGCCCCACCAGTCTTCTCGCCTAAGAGGGTAAATGAGTTCTTTCCAATTGAGCATGTGTATCAACTGACCACTCGTGCGAGTGAGGTTCCGTCGCTCGCCTATATTGGACTTTCAATCTTCCTTCGTCTTCATCGGCGAGTGCATTAAAAGCGGCACGCGTGAGATCAATATGACGGGAGCCTGGCGTGCATCCTGCGCAACTATCTACGACACGGACAAACGTGCACCTGGGACCATTACAGACTGGGGATCGTGATGAGCAGATGAATCATAGATCGCTCACGCAACTTACCCTCAATGAAGTCAAGGCATTGCGGGCGGTCATGCCAGCCATGGAGGGTGGTGGCGCAGGCAAAGGACTCGTCCTGGTAGAAATATAAGCCTTGCAACATCACCATTTCCTGGAAGGACAAACCGTTGGGGCCCAATCACCATTGGCCCAGCAGCTAGGGTTCTTGAGATCGTGACCCGTGTACCTAGGAACCGAGAGAATATCAAAGATATGGACAATGGCGAGGTGCTTGAATGCTCACCAAGTGATGGTGCACGGAGTTGGGTCTCCAAATGCCGTGATCCCTCTCCATACACCAGATATTGCTCCCTTGATGGAATGGCCTATGCTCGTATCTGAGTGCCTGTCTCTTTTGCTGACAGTGTGTTGGTCGGCGGATGTAGAGTTGGGGTATTTGTATGAGTCGGTGGCTTCTGTGGCTTGCCATCCGTCTCGCGAGTCGAACTTGTAGTCATCTGCCATAGAATGTGATGCAAGGTATTTGCTCTTTGAAGTTGCAGCTGCGAGAGTAGGGATGGGAACAAAGTAGAAAAGGGCGAGGAGAGAGAACGAGAGACAGTGTGATTTTACCATGGTAATAAAAACGAAGGAGTGCGGAAGTTGGTCTGTCGACGGGTGAGGTGGAATTGGTGGACAAGGTTCGAGCCGGCGCGTGTCGGCTATGATCATTTGAAAGTCACGTTGTCGTGGCATCAAGTCACGGAACTTTACTTCCAGGCTTGAACTGACAACTGCTCGGCTCAACTAGTTTTCTCAAATTTTTGTTCTTAAGCCCTCCAGCTTCAGTCCTTCAGCAGATAGCTCCAACATGCACATATATCACAAAATCTAGGAGCTAAATGAACCCTCTGAAGAGCATGTTGACGAGGGATTGATCTGACGTCTTTTGTATGGTCCGGAAGAAATGCCGATCGCCGGTAAAACAACTTGAAGAGATTAAAATTGACCCACACTATCCGGCTTCAACCAAAACAGCACTGCCAGCTGTGAGCCCTCTCGCCATTCAGATGCCTGCAGAGCCCTCATATGCCGCTCATGGCATCAACCGCCGTGGGTCCCGCAAGGTGACCAATGATGATGAAATTGACATCAGACGAGCAAGAGGAGAAGTACGTTCAGCCCTGACTCGATCTCCCTCCTTAAATCAACTCTCACTCGGAACAACTTGTGCAGATCTCTTGCGCAGAATGTCGAAGGTGCGTTACGTTTCTGTGCCCCGCTACGCAACTCTCGTTCAAGTCTCATCTGCAGACTTAAGCTGAAATGTGATAAAAAGTTACCCTGTGGATCTTGCAGTAAGCACCAGCTTGCGCATTTCCGTGAAACCTCCACCAAACGCTCATAACCGTCAGCTCGTCGTGGATGCCCTTCTATTTGCCCGAACGGGAGCCTTTCAACTGGCCAAGGCACAAGGTACAACCTCACCTCTAACCATCACCCTATATTGTCCACTAATGATCTCCAGATTCGTCCTTGCCGATACTACACAGCTTCATGCAAAGATTGCCGAGATGGGCCAACGGATTCGACAGTTGGAAGACGCTCTCGCAATTTTCCAGTCCGGCGTTTCCAGCGAAACCCATCCACTCTTACGCGACGAGTTTTTATCGATTAAATTTGGGCCCGATAAAGGACAGCTTTTGGAAAGAGAAGAACCTCCCCGAGACACCTCCACTGACTCCATTGATGCATTGGGCACATTAACTATCGGGGACCATGGACAACTCAAGTATTTTGGACGCTCTGCAGGATCTGAGGTAGTTTTTGTTGTACCATTACGCATACGTCGTTAACTTTGTTTTTCCAGGCGCTCCTCTTGGTATGCTTGTTTCTGTGCAGCTATTCAATTCTCGTGACCAAGGACCTTGCAGGCTGGCGCTGAGCTTGATAAAATCGCATCCGGTCTCGAGAATGACCCGGTCCTCGAAGTGTCCCCCGAAATATCTCAGCTATCCAGCGTATTTCCCTTTGGTGGGCACGATAGCTCCGAGACGTACGAGAAGGCTCTTAACCTCTTATTCGGATACCTTCCAAGTCGACCTCGTGCGTGGTCCCTTTGCGAGACATACATGGAGCACGCTTCATGGGTCTTCCGCCCGATCAAAAGAGATGAGATTATTGACGAGATTCTTTCGCCCATATATAAATCAATGAAAGAGCGCCGTGCTACCGATTCGCCAGGTCTTCATACAATACTTCCACACAAACTCGCTGTTTTATTCCTCGTCTTTGCCCTCGGAGCATTAGTGGACCTCACTCTTGAACCATGTGAGCGGGCCTGATCAATATTTATGGAGCCACTCACCTTCCCATAAAGATAATGCAGAATCCGAAACTTACTATCACCTGAGCCGGGCTTGTTTATCCCTACGATCCGTATTTGAGTCACCCGAGATATCCACTGTGCAAGCGGTCGTTCTTATGGCAGCCTACTGTGGTCTCGGCGGGAAACGATACACAGCAGATAGTTCATGGTCGTTGACCTCTTTGGGCTGTAAACTGGCACAAAGCGTAAGCAATTTTTTTTGTTCTTCTCTAGCTGTCTAAGTCCGTCGTTTCCTGTAGATTGGTCTTCGTAGGTTTCTCCAATGCTTTTATAGTATTTTCGCTCAAGCATGCTACAGATCGTGATAGTGCGCGGTTTGATATGGATCCTAAAACAGTACAACGCCGAAGAGCGCTCTTCTGGGAACTGTTTTCGACAGAACTATTTTATGTACGTTTTCATGTCTTTTGCACGAACTCTTCTACAGCATACCGTACAGAGTCTCGGGACCGGGCGACCGCCATCAATCCGCCTATCCTATATCGATTGCGAGTTCCCTGAAGATGACGAGGCGACGATTGATAAGGATGAAAATATACTTCAGGGTTGTAAGCACCAGGTTTTACTCTGCACTGGGCCATTGTTCCAACTTTTTATCAGATTACCAATGGAAGTACGAGTTTACCAAGGAGATATTCTCTACAGTGACGGAACTTACGTTAACTGCTGAGCCGCCACATTATCAGACGGTCCTTGACCTCGACCGCAAGGTCCGCGAGAAATTATTACCCCCACATCTTAATGTCTTCATGAGCCCGGAGGATGAACATTGCACACCCTCAATATACATGCGAGGCTGCCTTCTTGCGCAATATCGCACAGTCAGTCAGTAACAATTTTATCTACTTGAAAAAAGGACAGGTTCTAATTCTTATAACCGATAGCGCTACTGTACATTCATCGAAGCTTCTTCGCACAGGCCATGCTGGATCACCCGACCAATCCTCTGCGGAGCCCTTATGCGCCGTCATTCCTTGCGGCGTATAGATGTGCTTCTGGGGTCATCAAATCCAATCTGAACCATTTTGATAGGTTCCCTGACCTTTGTTGCAGATGGTGGAGTATCTGGACACATTGTGAGTGTGTTGGCGCTACATCCCGTTCATAGTATTCTGACACATCTCCTCTGGAGTGTTCTCTGCTGCTGTCAGTATTTGTCCTTCAGTCGCTTTTGATTGCGGTGTTTTTGACGGCTTTTGCTAGATTATCGTCGGTACGATCGTGACACGATCCCCATCGTCAAGCATGGCCCCTAGTGCTTTTATTGAGCTAGGGCTGGCTTGCGATCTTTTCGAAAGGGGTGCATCACAATCTCGCCGTGCTCGAAGTGGCCTGGTGAGTGCCAGTCAATGAGGGTAGAACCTTTTTTGATGTGTCTGTATTAAGGCGATTCTTCGAAAATTACGCGAGAAAGCCTTCCAAGTCTATTCTCAGTTTCGGAGTGGGAACCCTACCACAAACCCGGTGCTTTCGGTCGGAAAGCCTGATTACGGTGACGACGAACTCGCACTCTTCGGAGGGCAGACACGAGTTCTCGTCAGCAAGTTGCTCAATAAAACCTCCAGTCGAAAGCAAGAAGTTCATGTAATTCACGGCGCGGAAAGCGGGCCACAGAGTCCCGCAGAATTGACGCCTGATGTTCATCCATCTCTTGTGGAATATCTATCCAACATACCCCTTGAGTACACCAACCCCTCCAGCCCACACCCATTATCTGGCTCGCCGACGGTACAATACCCGCCCCAAAACCTGTATCAGCAGAATGGGACATACCTACCGTTGGACCAGGGGGCGCAATCTCCGTGGCCTCCATCCACGTCATATGTATCCTCGCCTGACGGCGAATCAACCTATCCGGACAACTCCTCAGGCCTGCCTAATCCTGATACGCCATTTGGTCCAAACTACGGCAATCCCATGCAAAGTGACTCCCCAGAAAATTTAGTTGACTTGGGCATGATGATGACCGGAGACTCGGGAATGGATGAGCAGTGGATGTCGTTCATGCGTGATTCTGGCTTGTTGGAGGGCAACAATAATTTAAATAATGTAGGGATGTACGGGCCTTGATTTTCGAGGTTGTATCTATATTAGCCTTCGTCACTATCATTGTATTCTACTGTAAATACCTCCCTTTAGATTCAATAAGCTCGTGTATTTGTACGTTGATCAGAACAAATTGGAAATCTTATCGCGAGTATGGAAGTTCGTGATTTAATTTTTGCTGAGGATCAATGACTCGATGACTCATTTGAATCATACAATTTAACAAGCGAGAATCGGTGTCAGGCGTTACCCCACTTTCCTCTCAGTCTAGAAGATACCTTAGCGCAGCAATTCACAATGGCCCCAGTCAAGACCTTGAACGGAACTGATCTCATTCACCATGATGCACGGGCTATTAAAGTTGGGCCAGAGGTCGCCCCATCCATCTCCGTCACAACCAGTGAGTTGACCACCTGCGAAGCTCTCCTAGTTATTGATGATCCCCATTCTAACAGCCTTTCGTGCACCGGGGCCTCTTCATGCACCAATTTCCCTTGACGAGTTTGACTTGCGGAACCCCTCGAGGCATGTTTACTCGAGATACACACAGGGAGTGAGCACGCGCGCCGAGCATATTCTAAGTCGCATCAACGTATGGAACTCTCCTGTGTTACGTCTATGGGCTGACCATAATATTGACCGTGATTATAGGATGGATATGCTTTGACATACGCATCTGGGCTTGCGGCCTCCTATGCAGTAAGCAACTCCTAGAAACGGTGTCCTGTTTGACTGGACCGTTGTCAGGCACTTGTATTCTACAAGCCGAAGCGCATTGCTATCAGAGAGGGGTATCATGGTTGTCATGCTACAATTGAGACTTACAAGAAGTCCAAAGACGCAGATTTAAAGGTCATCGACCTCGATGATGAATATCAGGCCGGAGATTTGTGCTGGTTGGAGACGCCTTTGAACCCTACAGGTGAAGCCAGGGACATTCAGTATTACGCTGACAAGGTGTGTTCTGATTCATCGTGACAATCGAATTCTCAGGGCTTAGCTGATGCGACCGTCAAATAGATCCACAAAGTTGGAGGGCCACTTTTAGTTGATTCTACTTTTGCACCTCCTCCCCTTCAATATCCTTTTAACTTCGGGGCTGATTGGTATGTAACCCCACTGTCTTGCCTATGATCAAGCAAGATACTGATGATTTCGTCCTTTCAGCGTTTTCCATTCCGGTCAGCATTAGTCCAAGACTTGCATTCCATAAGCTGAGGGAGGATACAGGAACAAAGTATTTTGGTGGTCACTCTGATCTGCTTTGTGGTATTCTCGTAGTCACGACGTTGGACGAATGGAACACGGTACGTGCTTTCTATCGCGTAATTCACCAGTATTATGAAGACTTGGCTCTTTAGTTGCAACATGATAGGACGTATTTGGGTAGTATGATGGGGTCTCTTGAGGCATGGTTACTCTTGCGTTCCTTGCGGACCCTGCACTTGCGGGTTCCAAGGCAATCGGAGACTGCGACCATCCTTGCCGGTTGGCTTTCAAAGATTGCCACTACTCCGAAAGGCCAGGACTTCGACGGTGTTCCAGGTGGTATTCTTTCCAAAGTCTGGCATTCATCTCTACAGGGGAAAGATGCAAGAGGGTTCGAACCAAAGACACAATTGACGGGAGGATTCAATCCAACCTTCTCCATCCTCGTAAGAGCAGTCGAACCTGATACCACGCTTAGAAAATTAACTGCCCCTTTTAGTTTGACAAACCAGAATACGCCGCGCATTTCCCTTTCCTCTTGAAATATTTTGTTGTGAGCATGGAGCTAGTTGAGTATCTACCTTTGTCTGAATATTCTCATAGCCTGCTACAAGTCTTGGGGGAGTTGAGTCATTGGCGGAACACCGGCTTCATAGCGATCCTGGTGCAGATCCTCGTCTCATCAGGCTTAGCATTGGTGTAGAAGAAGTCGAAGTATGCTATAATTCACAGGGACTGTCTTCGATGTCTGATGTCAATTTACCAGGATCTCAAAGCTGATTTGCGTCAGGCACTGCTACAAGTAACGAAGGTGTGTAAAGACGATTTCTGCTGCGACAATGTCTGACATTTTCCGCCCAATAGGTTAAAGCCAAGCTATAGTCTATACATGCTCAGCAGAGGAAATCAATCTACCCTTGACTGTATTAATTAATTTAACAAAAGGAAGACACGGAGCGGATGTAAAAATGCAGCCTGTTCGCGGAGCCTGAAATAACGTCAACTTGTGTGGTGGTCCTTCTCGTTCCTTTTAACCCCCAGCATACCCTCGATAGCGCGTATATCCAGCCTCATGTCCCCAAAGACGCCTTCAACAAAGCGTTTGTATTTGCGACGTCTGCACTTTGACTTGATTATCCGTCCATCTGCTCATGATCAGTTGCATAGATCTACCAAAACACGTCAATCACAAGGCCTTGCTCAAGGTACGGTTGGAGGCACATGCAAAGCAACGAGCCATTCACGATATACTCCACTTATGCAACAGCATCTTTCTATTTACGGAAAAATCACGGAAGTCAAGATAGTTCATGGTGCGAAGGAACTTTATATTTGGTCCTGGGGTCGATACTGAGGCCCGTGGCACAAGATTACGCATTTGTACAATTCGATTCACAACGGGTAAGTAATGACGTTGGACCCAGTCGGCTCTTCTGCAGATGCCTGAACTATCACACAAGGATGCTCAAGATGTGGTGGATACATTCCGTGACCAACTTTTTCTGGGCGAAAGTAAGAAATCGCTCAGCACAGGTCTACTGCGAACCTCATGTCCTTCCTGTATAGATATCACCATCGAATTTGCACGTCCTATGCGCAAGGACATCCGAGCGTCCATCAGTATCAAGGAATCACCTCGCAGCATCCCCCCGAAGTCTGTCTTGAAACCAGTTTAATCAGTTCTTAGTCAATGTCCCTTATTTATCTCGATAACAGGCCCATCATGGTGTCCAATAATGCTCAATGTCGATATCCTGTCGTTGTGTCCAACATACCTCGTAAAATCTGTTGGCAGGTAGATCTTACGCCTCGACCATACTGACACCAACACTTCAACAAAAGTTCACGACAGGAATTGAAAGATTTCGGACGTCAAGCAGGTGGCCTGGTTGCATTCTGTGATCTCGACAAAAAGCACCAAGGACGAGGGTGGGCGGCTGAAATACCTTGATCATTCGCTGCTGACCTCCCCTTGTCAATATAGCTTCGTAGAATATTTTACAAAAAAAGATGCGGAACGAGCCATTATTGAACTTGATAACAAATACTTAGGAGGACAACGCGTCAGAGTTAGTGGGAGACCAGAGGTTTGATTCTATCTGTACTGCTCTAACTGCGTCACTGAAATTCGTGTGATTGGCTGTAGAACACTCTCCGCCATCGCTCTCGTTCACGCTCTCCGCGACGACGGGGGGCTGGGTCATTGAGATCCCATGATGATTATGGCCATTCGTACCACGACACACCAAGAAAATACAAATCCGAGCAGGACGATCGTTGTGGCGGCCTTGATTACTATGACCGCTACGACCATGCTTACTATTCCCGCCAGCACCGTCGCTCACCTCCTCCTGCATACCGTCCTACACCATCCAACCCTATACTCTGCCACCACTCTGAAGAGAATCACCAAAGCCGTTCACCAGTACAGCCGCACATACACCTCACCTCAGATATATTGGGCGCTAGAGATTTGATCATTCCCGGCTCGACGCTCAACTCTCTTTCATATATTCCTCGGGAGTCTCGGTACGAAGAGCAATACGATTACGCGAGCCATGGTGCGCTCCTGGATGCTTGGAAGTACGATTATGATTATTCTACTGGGCATGTCGCGGATCCGTTTGAAGTTCCCCTCGGTCAGACGGCTGGCTATCAATACTATGACATTCCCCAGTTCTTTCAATCAATCTGAACAACCTCTTTTTCTAGTTCGAGCCGACGCATACCAGAAATTCACTGACGACTTAAACGATTCTCGTACTCGTTCTTTCATTTCACTCAAGAAAACTTCCCAATCCATTCCAGCCATGGACATACAACCTCGCATTCCATCGATGCATCACCTTCAATGCATAGTCCGATTGCACCCAGTATAGTTTAAATCCCAATTTCAATAGTGTTTTAAGTAATGAAATCCTTGTACCGCCATTACTTCCGTTTGCCCCAATAAAAATCCAGGAAACTAGCTTTGTCCTCCCACCCCATTCCTGTCCTCTTGATTTTGCCTATTTGAGAAATCAAGGCTGCACATACCTCCGTCAATTGATCGCTGCTAGACGACGCGTCGGTATTGATTTCGCTGACAATGAAAAGCTGAGAATTGGGAGATTCGGACGGCGCAAGCAGACGTATAGAGATTGTGGGAAGTGTCAGGGACGAGGCGAGCGAGAACAAGTGAGGAAGAGGGTTGAGTGATGGTGACTGTATGGATAGGGATAGGGTGGGGGCCATGGTTGTTGGAGGATCGTATCTTGAGTTGCAGATGAGTATGCTACTCCAGAGAAGCCAAATGATAACATTCACCTAACACACATAACGAACACTTGATAAGTCTTCACAGGTACATCCTGATGGAACACCTTGGCGAAGCGAAGCAAGCCCCTTCCATTACTGGTCGTGCACTCTGGAAAGACGACAATTGGTCTGTCGGCATGTCTTCTGATCTCCTCAAGGCTACGAGGCTCGCTCTCTTTCAAGGAGCCAAATGAAGGTAGTTGGCCAGTCAATCCAATGATTTTGAGAAGAGAAACATGCCGAAAGCCAATAATGGGAACGGGAAGTGTCGTCATCTTTCTCGGCGTCTGGATGTTGGCAGAACCAGTTCCCGTCCTTCGGCCTGGAGTATGAACAATTGGAGATGAATCTTGAGAAGTTATTAGAGTAGGCAGAGACTCAGAGATGGGCAAAACATATATGGGGTCGTATCTGCAGGTGTGAGCTCAGCATGATGTCCACGTACACTTTCCACTAGATGACTTACCGAACTGCCAACCACAATAATTCAATCCATGAAGCCCAATTGGATACGATAACATCGCCAGCTCGCGGTTTCCACAATTCCGTCGTGTTTTCCCCCCTCCTGTAAACCCTACGTTAGCTTCGAAGATTTGACCAACGACCTTTGGCACCTACCCCCGTTTTATTTTCACCATTTCCGGTGATATCCAAAAGAAGCCTAGGACCAGTAGAACGACGCGCGCGATGAGCGCTGTAAAAACATAGGAGATTATGCGGTACAACGGTGGAATGGGTGTCTGTGTTAAGTCGAACAAGAGTCATTATAGTTGGGTGGACAAATTACTCACAAAGACAAGGCAAACACCGTAAACGAAGACGACATAGAGCAGGAGTAGGGCAAGTACGATCACAGTTCTGACAGCTCCGATAAAATATTGAAGTGGTAGGGTGACTTTGGCCAGCAAGTCGGGACCCAGAGGAGGGACGGGAGTGAGGAATGGCTGAGTAGAGAGAGGTGGGTCAACGAAAACCGAGCAGCAGATTGGAGACAAGCCAACCTGAATTCCAGTTCCTGGATCCTAAGTGGTATATGTAAGAGGTTTGGACGCGGTATAAGCTACAGGATAGACTCAACTCGATATGCACTGAATTTCTCCATCGTCAGACGCGTCAAAGCCAAGTATTGACACGTGATGCATGACAGATGTAATGGATCGATGGCAGCACTGAAATAGTTAACCGCAAGTTGGTAAAGGGAGCAAAATTCCCTCTTTCCCAACCATCCATGGCTGCCAAATCGATACGCAGCCCATTTCTGACAATTAAAGAGTATGCAGCCATTGCGTTTCGGCGTTACGAGGCCCTCCATGTACTGGGCAAGGTCTGCTAACCTCAGTTTGATCCACTAAGTCATCACTCATCCTTCCTAGACATTCATTTGGCTTGTAATACTATTCTACATTAGCTTTGGTTTGTTGGTCCCATTCACAACAAGCTTTTTACTTAAAACTGACTACAGGAACCTTCGTCGTGGTCGTAACGCCTGCGCGGATTGCGCAGTTCCTCTATGATCATGCCCGAATGTTGGCAGAAACACGCTTTGGGTGGCTGGCGCTTGCTGGCGCTATAGGTAAGGATTAACATTTGCGTTACTCTCATCTGACTAGATGGCGTTCCAAGTTGTCATATCATTCCCGCCACTCATAGGCCATACTACCCTTGTCACGCTCTGTGGCTTCGCATACGGGATGCCGGGCTTTTTTATCGCTGCAGCTGCTTCTGTGATCGGAGCGTCTCTCGTATTTGCTGTATTGCGCTTTTTCTTCAATAAACGCCTGCGCCAGTGGTCTGACCATAATGAGAAATGGCAAGCGCTTGAATCGGTTGTGGTGAGCCCTGCAACATATGTTTCATGTCGCTGTATATCTGAATAGATCCAAGCGAGCGAAAGGGCTACCTCTCATTATTTTGATTCGTATATCCCCCTTTCCGCCATGGGTATACTCGAATTCCCTTTTCGCCGTAAGCACTTGATTCTTTCATCTTGAGCTTTGCTTATAGGGGCTTTTTTGTAGTCGATTGAGGCCGTCACTCTTTGGCAATTTGCGACAGCGACACTCTTTGTCTTTCCGAAACTAGTCATCCATGTGTTCATTGGATCGCGGATTGCTGCGCTCTCCGACGGTGATCAACGTGGCCATATGGATACACGTAAGTTCTTTGTCGGCTGTATCGCAGGGATATTAAACCTTGATAGAAACAAAAATTGTCAATGGTCTCCTGATTGCTGGAGGAGTGGTCCTTGCGATCCTTACAAGCTGGTATGATTTGTTATGACTTACACTGTTGGTAAAACTTTCTCTCAAATGCGCAATTTAGGGTCGTTTACAACATGGTTCAAAAACACATTCGACGTCTGGAGGGGATACCAGCCGACGTCGATGAACTTGCTGCAGAAGCTATCGAGGATTACGGTGAACAAGACCGCTTGCTGAGATCTCCTTCGCCAATCGATGATGATAGAGTTTAACTCGAGGAACACACACTCAAGTTTGTATCATATAAGAGTATTCGATTTCTTGTGATCTACTGGGTATCCTGGTGACAATAGAGTACATATAATCCTTATTTACGATCCTAATAATAGTGAAGGAACAGTAGACTCATACTAGCACCAATTAGAAAGACAAGAATGTAAAGTCGACTGTCCTTTGCTCGCCGTTTTGCTTCCTTCAGTTGAGCGTTCCCTTGCTCCACCATAGAAGTCGTTGCGATCACGTCCTCGTAAAGTTTATCTGTCAATTCGGTTTGCCTCGTCAAGTGGTTAATCAGCTCCATCTGTAAAGCGCTAATATCCGTCAGCCGTGACTCCGCTTGTTGAACGGACTCTAGCGTATCCTGAACCGACTGTAGGATGTTGGCATTCTCTGCTTCGAACTGTAGAATTTGTGACGCAGAAAGCTCTATTTCCTCATCCTCGTCGTCTGAAGGTGGGGGTATATCGATAGGAGGAGTATGGGTGGGTGGTCGAGCGTTGGTCATGGAAGGCACGCCAATGGTAGCAGCGAGTAAACTGGACGACGCGTCCCCAAGCCAACCACTGGGACCTTTATTTCGCGACTGCTCCGAACTTGAAGTCGAGCCCTTTGCAGCCATGTGTAACACATCTTGGGCTGCACCAGAGCCAAGAGTTCGTGTTCTTTCGAGCTGACGTTTCACCCTTTCTTCCTGCATCTCCTTCTGTGCTTGGCTCGCTTCTGCAAGACGGCGACTCAAGTACCAAGTGACACCTGAGTGATGTGCGGCCAAGAAGTCAGATGAGACTGTGGATGCATCTTGTCGAAGTCGAGCGGGAAGCAGTCTCGCTAAGGGGTTTGTCTTGCTCGCAACGAGCTCTGCCCGTCCTGCAGAAGTTATGATATTCATATCAGTGAATGCAATTTTTTTAGTGTGAATCCATACGTTTCTCGATGGCCTCCATCTCTTTCACTCTGTCCGCACACCGTGTCAGGATGACACGTGCTTGAAGGTCAATCTGGTCTCGTTCCTCGTTGGAGAGGTGCTTTACGCCGATCCAAGACGATTCTCCTTCATTCAAATCGATTTTTCGTGACGTGTATCTAGTTAAATGGGTGCTTCGCGCGTCGACATTCAAGTAAGGTTTCCGGACATTCGCCAGCATTCGTGTCAATGTATGTATGTGATTTAGCTGTCGAGTACAAGCTCAGCCAATGTTAATGCCCTGTATAGTAGCGGTACGCACAATGATGTACGCCTCATCGATATATTTTTTGCCAATTTGAACTTGACCTTCACATCCAGAATCCAGACGAGGACTCTTAGTACCAAGCTTGCGCCGTTTAGCATCAGTAAATTCCAATTCTTTCTCCTGGATTATTTTTCGAAATGTAGCAGTGAGATCAGTAGCCGGCATCTAGGCTTTAGTTGAGATACACAGGGAAGAGCGTAGGAACGTGTGAGTAGTGAGTGGGTGGGTTGAGGATGATCGCGTCACTAATTGCCTAAACGGGTAATTATATCACGTGACCATCGGGTATAAAGTCCATGCATCTTTTTTTTTTATCTTTCATCCCACCATTGACTCTTGATATCGCCCCAAATGCTGGTCTACCTCCAGAACTCGGGGCACTGACTCTTCGTGGCAGATGGAATCCTCAAGTATCCTTGTTTGAGGCGGATGGGGTCTTTTTTACCCTCGTTTGCCATAGTTTGTGATGCACACCTTGGCTTTCCTCTACAAATGATATTTTATAGAGCCTGTCTAATCTTACTCAATATAACGTGCAGATCGTACCTTAGTCTGGCGTCTGTCTTATCAGGGAACGTTCTACAACACATGCATCATGCTTGTCACCATGATTGAACGCAAATGAAAGCCTGAAGTTTCATTTCTACCGGCCCCGAACCTCTGCCTCTGTTATTAACACTGTTATCAGTTGTATGTGCCTTCAAGGTGTTAGCTTTTCCCATTAACTGTGGATCCTTCCGTAATCAATTGTCTCGAGTCAAGTCAATGCCATATCGGTCGGTTTACAGACAAAGTTTTGAAGAATATCCCATCTCCCTTCAACAAGCCATGCTGATGAAGTCTCTTTCGATACCTCTGGTTCTGACAGCATCCGTACGGGCCTAGATAAGTAGACGATGTTCTTCAATCATGAAAATGCATGTAATGCTAGAACATACGACAATAGTCCCCGGCTTGCATCATGATTCGGCAGGTTGTTATTAAAGATAACTCTAGGAGATCTTCCTCCTTGACAAAAGAACAGTTTATAATGGTGATCTGACTAATGGAGCTTGTTCCATGGGCGTCACTCTCCGTCTTCGGAGAATGCAGAAGTCGACTACGTGCCAGCCTAACCAATGCACGCCCGGACATTTGGCCGCACCATCGTAGATCGAGTCGATCAAGCGAAGGACAGAGACTTCCAGGCTGGGTCAACATGTCTATGACGAAATCCGGAATGTCGCTTTCATGCAAACGTAGCTCCTTCAGATGAGGGAGCCTGGCGAAAGAAGCGGCAAAATTGGTGGGCGAGAGATCAATGTCGTGGAGGTCTAGAAGCTCCAGAGGTGGCGAGGTCGTCTCAATAAACTTTCGGATGTTCAAACCAATCTCCACATGTGGGTATCCAAGAGAGGTAACCGACGATCGGAGATGAAGTCGGTATAAGGAAGGTGTGGCAAGATGTGGTAAAAGCCTGAATATATCAGAAGAACCCAGCATTACTAGAGTATTCAGGTTCGGGAGGTTTACAAGGCGATGTTCGTCAGGCGCTGGCTCAAACTCCCGTTGTTGTCGATAAGGAAGGGAAATGGAAAGTTGCTGGAGGGCGGGGAGAGCGTCAAGCAGCGTCAAAGCTTTATCAATCGATATTTTTGTTGCAGTGTTAATGCAGGATAGTGAGATCGAGAGGTTTGTAATTTGTGGCGGGACGGATCCTTGACGAAGGAATGATATTTCGGTTAATGCGCAGCGTGTGGAGATGAAGCGCATGCATACAGACACTGAGCACCCTGAGGTCTAGAGTCTGAGGCGCTAAACCCACATTATCGTCGAATTCTTCTAGGACCGATATCTCGAGTGCGTGGAGCTTGGATAGGCGGTTGCATCGCGACAAAATGGAATTAGCGTGACAAAGAAGGTTCGACGTGATAGTTAATGTCTGCCATTGTGAGGCGCATGTCATTAAATTAGCAAGAATTTGCGGAATCCGAGACCCGTCGTTGCCCACAATTACTGTGATGTGAAGAGGGGTACGTTGGGCATTCTGGAGCCAGAAACGCGTCCGCCCGCAAGGGTCTTTGGCATCACAATTGACGTAGATATGGGACCAGACTGTCGGAATCTTGACCGCCTTTCGCCATTCCGAACAGACATGAGATGCTGTAAGAGGCATGCGAGTCCAACCGTCGCAAACACATTCTTCGATGATCATCGCAAGTATTTCCGGCAAAATTCGTCTTGCCAATGTCGTAAGGCCCTGAAAGTGTTCAATGCGATTCAAGTGTTGGGATCTACGAAACTGTAAACGGCGAATGGCAAGCATTAGCACCTCAATTTCGTCATCAATCGATTTCACTGCATGTTTATGCGTTGCTAAATCCAATCGGAGTTCCTCAGCGTCTTGGTTTAACGGAGGCATCATTATTGCCGTATTAGATGCCACCTTTGGGGCGCAGTTTACGACGCCTATATCATCAAAGTTCAGCTTTACGTAGTGGTAAAACATTCACAACAGTACCTTGTCTATTGAGAACTTGAGGAGTCCGGAACAGCTGGTTTTGGCTCTGAAGGCGGTGACACGGCCCGGCCCATCCCGGTCATGTGAGTTTGTGTGTGTTGTTCCAGTGGCATAAGTCGGCATTGGATTTCTTGTACATTTTAACCTTTCCTTTCATTAACAGACTTGCAGGGTGCACATAATTAAACCAGGTGAACGAATAACTTTATTTTTATTCAGCCTATGATTATTCAGAGTGGAAGCTGCACGACCCGTTCTCACAACGTCGTTCTGGGTCGAGATGTGGACCAGAAATGTTCGAGATACTGCTGAGGCCACCATGAGGATTTTTGTCGCCCGTTTACTCATTTCCTTTCACAGATTTTCCTTTTAAAACCAAACACTCTACCTACATGGACCCAAGAAGAGCGCGTGATCCTCGTCTGTCTCGTCCTGATCCTCGCCTGCAACGTTTACAACCAGATTCGACATCAACACCCCCATCTACATACAACAATTCTCAGATACCGCCGCCGCCGCAAGGATCTGAAAATGGCTTTAATCAAGATTTGTCTTCCTCGCGACAAGAGCCGCAAGAGCCACAGCCTCCGATTCCAAATGCAGCTGGTCAATCATCCCAATCTGAGTACAAAACCCGGCCCCTATTCTGTGTAGTCTGCGCCAGTAATCAAGTGCGTACAATGCTCCTGTTTTCAAGCTTTACGCCTTCATACAGAAACGACTAGAACCGGTCTATGGAGGGTCACCACGTGCTCTCGTACGTACACAAGTTTTCAAATGTTGATGTTTTGAGGAATATAATGCGCTTTCAAGGAAAGCTGGATATCAAGTCATTTCGTTCGGCACAGGATCAGCTGTTCGTTTGCCAGGACCTTCAATTGACAAGCCCAATATCTACTCTTTCGGAACCCCTTACAATGCAATTTTTGAAGAACTTAACGGAAAAGACCCTCGGTTGTTCGTCTGAGCTCTTCCACACACCAAGAGCTGGAAGCTTACGATATCATATTAGGTACTCTGCAAACGGTCTTTTGCAAATGTTGGACCGAAATCGACGGATAAAACTTGCTCCAGAGCGTTGGCAGGAGAGTAGAGCAGTGGCTGATATTGTAATAACATGCGAAGAGCGTTGCTTCGATGCCGTATGTGATGGTGCGTGGCGCAGTCAACCTCAAACTTGTGGTAACGTATCAGGCTGTTCAGACTTACTTTCACGGGGCGGAGAATTTAACAAACCCGTGCATGTCATAAACCTGGAGATCAAGGATAACCACGAGGAGGCACTTATAGCAGGAAAGGCGATGCTTGACCTCGCAGCAGCAGTACGTTCTTGTCGTCGCATAATTGGTTTTGATGTTCTGATATCCGTTAGATCGAGGCAGCTGATGATCTCGACGAACGGATGGATGACATCCTTCAGGTACAGCAAGAAAAGCACCCACATAGCATACTACATGCAGTTGCTTTTTACTGATCTGCCTCTTGTGGCCGTGTATAAAAGAATAAAAGCTCCGACCATCATTAGACAGATAGATTTATACTTCTACCATCATCACGAGATTATCCCAAGCTATCCCATAGCCCAAGCGGAGAGCTGCCAACGGTCAGGCTCGGAAGTTGGAATATTCTGATCAAATTTTGAGCAAATTTTAAACTCTTGGCTGCCGAGACATTCACCACCGAAATCCTCCCAACCAGCAAATGTTGACTGTATGCTTCTTATCGGCACTGGAAAACCTCTTGAGCTCGTGATAATTTTTTTGTGTGATGCCACTAAATCAGGTTAGATTATAAGCACGCAATGAGAACGCCAGTCTTGCAAGCCTTGACAAGGGGACGTGATGGTTCCCATTGATTGATATTTGAACGCGTGAGAATCGAAGACGCGATCAGTAGTTTATGAGGACGATAATCTTTCTCCAGAACTTTCATCTTTAGACCCCAACCACTATCATCACTATTGAACTAAATGTCTCTGCGACTTGGAAGCATTGCCCCCGATTTCGAGGCTCAGACCACTGCTGGTGACATCAAGTTCCATGAATGGGCTGGCAACTCTTGGGTGAGATCAGGATTATATCAGATCGCTGCTCCCAATCACTGATGCATTCCAGGTTGTCCTATTCTCTCATCCGGGCGACTTTACCCCTGTTTGCACCACTGAACTTGGTGAGGTTGCACGCAGGGTTCCCGATTTCGAGAAGCGTGGCGTCAAGGTGATCGGAATCTCTGCCAACGGACTTGAGGAACACCACAAATGGGTTCAAGACATCAATGAGTACGGAAGCAAATTTGGCCCCACCGACGTTCAGTTCCCCATCGTAGGTGTCTCTTAGGGCCATCTTGGCATCCTACTCATCAACGCCACACAGATCGCGGACGAGGAGCGCAAAATCTCCACCCTATACGACATGTTGGATGCCCAAGACGCTACCAATCGTGATGCCAAAGGTCTCCCTTTCACCGTGCGTAACTCGCTATCGCTTCATCGTTCTTACCTTTTGAAGCGTTTCTCTACTAGATTCGCACAGTTTTCGTCATTGACCCGAAGAAGGTCATCCGTTTGACCATTTCCTACCCTGCTTCAACTGGCCGCAACTTCGATGAGATCATTCGGTAAGATTTTCCGCTCTCTTTCAAACGCCCATACGCTTATACAAGTCAGTGTCATCGACTGTAGGCCTCTCTAATTTTTAACCGGAAGCAGGTGCTAATCTAATGCTTTAGCCCTTCAAATTGGAGATAAGCATCGCGTCACCACCCCGGTCAACTGGAAGAAAGGAGATGATGTGATTGTTCACCCCACGGTCTCCAACGACGAAGCTAAGACCCTCTTCCCTGAGTTCACAATCCACAAGGTATGTAAAGCCTTTCTGAAGTTGACTTGTATTCATTTTTGCGCAGCCGTACCTGAGGACGACCCCTCTTAAGGTTGAGTAGATAATTTACCGCCTCATGTATATGTACAATGAATCAATGTATACACTGTCGTGTCAAATCCAGAATCTTTCTGTGAACACCCTCAGTCAAAAATCGTAGAGAAAGAGATTAGATCCTGAAGTGACGTCCTTGATCAAAAATGGGCCCAACAACTGCAAACACAGCTGAACGCGCGTCGAGCATTGAGGCGTCAGTTCTCCAATCCTCTTCATCAACCCTGTAATAATGGCTAGTGCAGACGGTGGTGCATACAGGCACGTTGCTTCTACTTTAGCACAATCTGAGGCTGACCTATACCGCAGTTACTCCCTTACAGTCTTCTCTCCAAGCGGAAAGCTCGTGCAAATTGAACACGCTTTGGCTGCAGTCTCACAGGGAACTACGAGCCTTGGGATCAAAGGTATGCTTGTCCGAGGAAATCGCTCATAACTTCATTGAAGTATGCCCGCAGCTTCGAATGGCATCGTTATTGCCACTGAGAAGAAGACCTCATCAATACTGATCGACGACTCCATGCTGGACAAAGTCGCAGTCATATGCCCAAACATCGGCATCGTGTATTCTGGAATGGGACCCGACTTCCGGGTCCTGATTGCTAAAGCACGAAAGAGCGCCCAAGCTTATTGGAAGATTTATGGTGAATACCCACCAACACGCGTCCTTACCCAAGAGATCGCGACTGTAATGCAGCAAGCCACGCAATCCGGGTGAGGCTTCCCCGATCTTTTCCGAATCTACGTTATTCAACTCATAACTCTTCAGAGGTGTGCGACCGTATGGCGTCTCATTACTAGTCGCCGGATGGGACAACACTCGCGGGCCGACATTGTACCAGGTTGATCCATCAGGATCTTTCTGGGCGTGGAAAGCGAGCGCGATAGGGAAAAATATGGTTAATGCAAAGACATTCCTAGAGAAGCGGTATGAATCATGGATTCTCATTTGACATCCCTTGATTCATCTTTTCCCCCAGGTATAGCGATGACATCAGCTTAGAAGACGCAATACATACCGCACTTCTGACCTTGAAGGAAGGCTTTGAAGGTCAAATGACGGAGAAGACAATCGAGATCGGCGTTGTTACTGTTCCCAGCACTTCAGATTTGGAAGCCGGAAAGATTGGAGGCGAGACTGGCCGCCCAAGGCCAACGTTCCGGAAGTTGACAGAAGAGGAAGTTCGTGATTACCTGGCTCTGTAGCAGATTCTCTTCATTTTGCTAATACATCTTTTATTTCTCCACGGACAAGTAATTAGGCTACCAGAAAACATCACTTGCCCCGTTATTCGCTCTGATTCTCTCTTTATATCGCCTCGTTCCTTTTTTGCCATGGCAGCGAGAAGGAAAAAAAGGACTCAGGTACGACAGATCTCCCAGACTATCCTTTGCCTCGAGTTGGTCTTCTCGTGCATCGTGGGCATCGCATCACCATCCAATCTGTCGTCCTCGTGGCCTTTGGTTCTGTGGGTCCATGTCTACACGGATCGTATCTTTTGACTGATTATGTCAAATTGCGATAGAAAGGAGCGCATACCCTTTAATCTATGGTTTTTGTCCGACCGGGATATCAAATTTCTTGTTCAGCCCTCTAGTCCGCGAGTGACTACGGTCCGTATTCAAAATGAATTTTCATGATTTGACACGTTGGGACCAAGGGTCAAACACAGGACATTTTGGTGTTCAAACCTGGACAACAAACGCTTGGAAAGCGCTAGACCCTTCCTCCCCCGATATGCATACATATCCTCCGCGTGTTCCCCGCTATAAAATCGCCGGGCGCCACGACTGAACTTCTGCACATTCTCTCACCAGAACATTTACAATGCATCATACATCCTCCACTTTACAAGCCAAGTCTGGACAGTCGCCCAAGAAAAGGGCATCAATGGCGTGCTTCAGTTGTCGGGCAGCAAAGCTCAAGGTTGGTCGATTTCGTGACGATTGTCGTTCTCGTCGTTCCAGCTGATGCGTATCTTGTAGTGTGCTCCATGCGAGTCTGATTTTCGATGCCAGCGTTGCGTCAAGAAAGACGTTGAATGTGAAAAGGGTCCTGTTGGTACTCTACCTACCGCGGGGCGACCTTCACAGCAGGTTACACAGCAGGTGTCATCCTTCAATGGCCTTGGTGCCCCTGGTCTTGATGATGGCGTTTTAAATGTCTCTGTTCATGCCCTCGGAGGGACTCCAGCCCAACTCGCGAAGCCACTTGCACAGCAAGCTCATGGCTTCGACAATAATAGCTCTTTTCATGCATCCGACGTCGGTTCTCCGCCCTATGCTACAGGGCCAGGTGTTTATCCCGCATCCTATTTCGACTTTTCTGTCTATTCCCCTTCAAGCGGGGCCCCCCATGCTCTACCTACATTCAATGTACAACCATTGCCTCCCCCAACCTACGATGATAACTTTGGCACGACATGCGGCCCGTTGTCCTCGGTCACCCCCACACCAGCGTATGCAAGAGCCAACGTTTCCGACTTTTACAGTCAACTGGACCACACGCCCCGTGTTGATAACCAACATCATGATCACGTCTTCGGTCAGGGCGCCTTACCTCCGCACTCATCCCCAGACTACATATACCGTGACAGCGACGCACCCGGCAGCTTACCTGCCCAAATATTCGGACAGACCTCCGCCATCCATGGCGTGAGGAGTGCGAACGTAGATTTCGTTCCTTCGACTTTCACGTTGTGGAGCGATGTATCGTATACAACGCAGGGCATGTATGATTCCTCCGGGTCTATCGCTGATGATCGTCAGCGAAGTACTACAGGCGCCAATGCTTGAGATATCTTCGAAGCCTACCTACTTGCTGCCCTTGATTGTTTCCAGTTTCTACGGCCCTTAGACTCTGCTTAGTATACTTTGAGGACGAGACTATGGATTATCGTACATATAACCCGTTTATCATGGTATCATTCGTCTACAGCTACTCGTCAATCGCCCCCTTCACCTTCGTTTATGTACCACAATAAACCGACGCTGTGGTTAGTTGTCCAAATATCTCTTGAATATTATGAAGCTGCTTGAAAAGGAGGATTACACTCCAAGAATCAGCTCGAAAACACGAAATCAGGAGCGTTTAATGTTGGATTTCATAAATTTCAAAGCTATTGTACAGGGACACACAGAGATCAGGTTGATATGATATTATAATGTACGTGTCCGAACGACCAAGCTCCTGGATAGGCGCTTATAAGGGCCATTCGATTTTCTCGCCGAAGTTCCAGTGAATAGCTTTGACAGACGTATATTCTTCAAGAGCGTAGCTCCCCAGCTCGCGGCCTGGGGCGAAGTCAATGAAGCCCAAAAAGCACACCAAACACTCCAACGAACCTATTCCAGACTGTTTTTTCCCTCCAAACGGGACATTGTTATTCAAGATGTTGTATTGATTCACCCATACCTATGAATTGGAGATCAGCCATGAGCCAGCTGGAATTGGGCAAATGCGGGGAGAACGCGGGGATGAGATACTACTGACCGTTCCGGCCTCTAGGGCCGAAGAAACGCGCATACATTGGTTAGCGTCGTCTATTTGAGACGTCATTGTTTGGAACTGCCTCAAAAAGGTGAACAGAATTGCATACTGGAGTGGAGCCCTGCGCCTAGTCCATAGGTCGTATCGTTGGCGAGAGCAATGGCTTCTTCTTCCGTCTTGAATCGTCCAACCGACAGCACCGGACCGAAGATCTGATAAACAAAAAAACTGCATGTCAAGGACATGCATGACGCCTCAAATTTTCGATATGCTTACCTCTTCTTTCACCTACGAGGGATCATCTAGATCAAAAGAAATATACTGGTTTATCGCATTAACTGACTATTTTCATGTCCGGGCGGATCTCGGTGAAGACTTGACAAAATAGAAAAAAAAATGAGAGAACTGATAAGCTATCAATTACGACCAAATTGCTCACTCGTAGGGTCAACGAAGAAACCTTTTCCAGTTCGTTTGACACCTCCAACGATTGCCTTGGCACCTTCTTGTTTGCCCGACTCGATATAGTTCCAAACTCGGTCGTACTGACCCTTGGAAACCTGGTTTCACGCTATGAATACAAGGCTGATGCGGTTACAAAAATGCGGCGTCACATACCACTGGTCCCCCTCCAGACTTTTCGTCAAATCCATCACCAAATATTTGAGCTTTCACTTTCGACACCAGAATATCGATGAATTTATCGTAAATGTCGTCCTGCACGTACACCCGGGATCCGGCTGTACAATCCTGCCCAGAATTATAACAGATACCGAGGGCTGCCCAATTAGCGGCTAAGGCACAACTGTCAGTTGAAATGGGCGCTACACGGTAAGAGGGGCAATCTATGTCCACGAAACAAAGAGAAATGTCCCGAGAGTGGCAAACACGAACCAAGGGACAAGACCAGCTATGGAGTCTGACAGATGGCCCGTACCCTTCGAAAGCTGACGTCAAGGGAGAAAACGAGTTTCTCGTTTTTTTTTAGAGAGAAAGATATGACTGCATCAAACGGTGGAGAGATCAAGAACTCTATCCAAAATTCAAGGCCGAGAGGCCGGGCACTCTCAGCCGGCAGCGAGCAGAAAAACAATTACTAACCTTGATCCAAGTCAGCGGACGAGAAAACAAGATGTGGGGATTTCCCTCCAAGTTCAAGTGAAACCTGAAACCGGTCCAAAATCAGAAAGCGCCGCCGGTAATTTAAAAATAGGCTGTGTACCTTTTTCAAGTTGCTCTTTGCGGCGGCTTCCATCACCTTGTGGCCTGTGATGGTGGAGCCCGTGAAAGCCACCTTGTCAACATCAGGATGGGCTGCCAGTGCAGCACCACCCACAGAACCAAGGGACGGGACTGTATTAATCACACCAGGCGGAAATCTGACAAAGAAACTTTCAAGCTAATCCTCATAAGATGAGCGCATGACTTTACCCTGCCTCTTTCACGAGTTCTGACAGTTTCTAGAAGAACAAAGGAGATTTAGGAACCAAGTTCCGCCACACGGGGAGGCCACGTACAAGAGCTGTGAGGGGGGTAATTTCCGACGGCTTCATGACAATGGTGCATCCAACCGCCAAAGCTGGTGCAACTTTCCAAGCCCTTCTGGCGCTTAGCACATTGTGTCGTGCATCGAAGAGTAGACATTACCACATGTTGATCGGGTAGTTCCACGGAATGCTGTTAGGACATGGTAATTAGATTTCTTGAAGCTCTGAACTCGATAAGTGTGACTATACATTTGACCGCAAACACCAATTGGGTCATGGCGAGTGAAAGCAAATTTGCTCTTGTTATCGACTTCGAGAGACTATTCTCCAGAGAATCAGTACAGAGACATGTCTAAAAACAAAGGATTCATACCTGGCCAATTATTTTATCAGCCCAGCCAGCATAGTACCTCAAGCACTGCACGCTATCTCCAATGTCGAAGTCCCTGATATGTTATGCGTCGGTACGGACCTAGCCAAGCTTTTGCAGGCTTTGTGTACGTCACCTTGCGATTCTGACCGGTTTACCGTTATTCAGGGCCTCGAGCTCTGCGAGTATCTGTGCATCGCGTTCTATTAAATCAGCGAACTTGTTGATCAGTCTGGATCTTTCGACTCCGGTGACGTTCTTTCCCCAAGTAGTCTCGAATGCATGACGCGCTGCAGCCACGGCAAGATCTATGTCCTTGGAAGAAGCTTCACTTGTTGTAAGCAAGGTACTCAAGGATCAAATACAAGGAGAGTACCAGCAACAACAGAGCATATGACTTCTTCAGTGGCAGGATTGACGGCTCTATCGAGCGGGTGTCTGTGTCAATAGAAGGTTTATTAGATGCCATAGGTTGGGACTCACTCGATACGTTCTGGAGAGTCAGACGATGGTACGAACTCGTTGTTGATGAAAAGGCCTGTTGGGACACTGATGGTCTTGCCAGATGGCGTTTTGACGGTGACGGGCTGAGCCATTGTTATAAGTTGCAGACAATGGGGCGATGGTGAGTGGATTGAAGGATGGGGAGCCAAACTCCTCGAAGCATCTTAACTCACGAATTCGGATCAGCTGACAGACACAAGTGCCAACTGCATGTGAAGATAACGAAGGATTCAAACGACTTGAAATTCTGATAAGCGGGTTCTAGAACGCATCGCGAATAGAATGTGTAGTGTATGATAAGTGAGAAGAAGTCTCATTTGGTGTCAACGCCAGTGAAAGTCAGGGTCGTCGTTGCAATTTCAAACTGTGATATAATGAGTGACTTGTAAATTTTGGGGCAGTGTTATCAATCTGCGAAAACCCTACAAACGCTTCAATAACATGGGCTAAAGCCAAACCATGCCGTCCATGTGTTCCCCGCTGTACCTTTAGCCGTTTCAAGAATGGTCAGTTATGACTATCACGTGATATCGGCTGTCTCCGAGCACTTCCGACAATTTGACCTCCCCAACTCGAGGGCTCAGCAGAAGAAAGTCACCATGTCCATGTCTATCCTTGCCCACTCTTCAATCCTCCGCCAGCAGGCTTTCGCTCGCGCGCGCTCTTTTCACACCACATCCATTGCTCGCTCTGAACACGGCCATTACCACGTAGGTTTTTCTCAACTTGCCCCATTTTGTAGAGCCTGATACAGTGGTTGTTCCAGCATCTCCCTTTCCAGTTCCCTGACAAGAACAAGGGTGCTTTTGGCGCTAAAGTCTTCGTCTTCCTTTTGACTGGATTCTCTATTCCTTTCGTTGCTGCCAAATGGCAATTGTATGGCAATTGATTTGTCCCGTTACTTGGTCTAACTTTCCAATAGGTACAAATCTCAAGGTGCATAAAGAAGTAGAGCCAAAATAGAGAGGGGTGAAGGGGGGTTGGTCGGTCTTATCACACAGAATCAAGTCCGTCATTGGAAATCCTTCATTCTACTATCATTCCCTCTTCTATATCGCTATAGTGCATGTTCTCTGCCGCAAAGGATCCATTTGCTGCCCCGACTTCCTCGTCGCTATACGCATCCTGATTTTCCAAACGTGTTTTTTGTTTTTTTGCCGACATTTGAGCTACACGGCAATCACAAGTTCTTGTGAAGAAACTCGGGTCACCCTCAATCGCGTCCAATGCGAACATAGATGCCCGTCGTGCAGCAAGTGCTGGGTCACAGTCCTCTGCACTCGCGAGTTCAATGTTGTGAACGATAACTGCTCAACAATTTTAGTTTGGTGTCATTTACAGCTGACTTTATTCTTACCTTGTGCTGTTGGCACCTTCTTCCCCTTGTCATTCTGAATGACAAGGCGCTTACATCCCTGACTTTGAAATAGTTCGTACAAGGATGATGTAGGATGGTGTGAGAGTGTCTTCAGGGTTACATGTTTGTCAAAAAAGGGCTTCAGCAACTTCTCGTAAACCGCCTCGATTCCCTCTGAAGAGAATTGGTCTCCGACATAGACTGCGCCCAGAATGGACTCCACGATGTCAGAGAGAGCCTGTCATTGTATGTCAGTCAAGGGCTCAGGCGTAAGTTAATGAGAGACGGTCAACTTTGGGTGCCGCGATTTCTAGCCAAAACTGTCCCGGAGAACGGCCCTCAGATTCTGCATCTTGATACTCCTTTTCTCGACAGATTTCCAGCTTTGCAACATAATCACGGATGCTCGTTTGGAGAGGATGTGATTTACGGGCGAAGTGCTCGTGAAGGCCGGAGTAAACGCATATGGCTGCTAGCGCCGAGTTGGAGACCATAGCACTCTATAGAGCATGTTCATATAGAACATAAACCGAACGCAAGAGGTCCATACCTTTAGCAAGCTGAGGCCACCGGATGTAAGTTGCTGTTCCCGATTGTAAATATGCCGAACAACCACTGCATTCATCCATGAAAGCTACGGTAGGAAGTGTAGAACGTCCACATACTGAAATCGAGTACCGAATCCCCAAGAAACTCGAGCCGTTCAGTGAGAGTAGAATCGTGCCCTACTATCGAGGAGTGTGTCTGGCCCAAAATGAGATCAAGTCAGGACACAAAGCAGCGACACATACAAGCGCCTGAAACAACAGCTGTGGTTGTTTGATCTCGTATCCAATTATCCTTTTGACTATCTCCAAGGAATCTCGTTTCAGTACTAGACTAAGAGGTGCAGCGACACTCGTTGCGAAGTCCGACCATGTATTGATACCCAAAAGAGGAATACCAAGCCCTTTAGCTACTTGAAGTGCTGTCTCGAAGCCGCTTGTCAAATATCCAGCTGCGAGCATGGCTTCAGCAACGTCGGCCACCGCCTAATATATCGCAGTAAGCCCTCAATAATTTGAAAGGAGATAACGGATGACCAGCCTTGTCAGCCAAATAATGTACCGTCTCATCTGACGTCCGCTTTCTTTTCTTCTTTTTCTTCTTTTTTGTATTCTCGTCTTGTTCAGCTTTCACTGGTTCAGGGCATTTGTTTGCAGATGCAGACGGCAAGCCAGAAAAGAATGGCGGAGTCCATGTCCTTACGGAAAAAAGTTTGGATTGGATGTAGTTGGGAATTCCAACATGGCTGGCACATTGATAGAGTGATTTGTTGCTTATCAAGTCCTGCCGGGCGTCGTGTAACGGACCTTCTCTGTGGGCTGGGCGGGTCACAAACAGATAGGTGGAAGACAGCAGTTTCAGGAAAGCATCGCCTTTATAGGTTTTCAAATGAATATAGCATAAATCAAAAGTGGAGGAGGGCGCACCAAGTAACTCAAGTCGTTCATAATTATATTCCGCGCCTGATGACGGGGTGGACAGAGCCATGTGAAGGAGAACGTCTGAAACTTTGTGTTCGAATAAACTTGCGTTCAATTCCTTCACTAGGAGGAATTCGTCGATGCGTCTAGTTATGGATGGTAGAAGGAGAGCAGTCCTCATGACACTAGCAGAGTCTGAGAAATATGATATGCCTTGAGGCGTCGACGGGCTCACCTAGCGGGCAAGGTGGACTTCGAGCAGAGCTCAGGTATCAAGTCTGGTTGAAATGGTCATCGAATTCAATAGGAGGCAAAAGGAGCCGACGTACATTTAGCGTGAAGCGACTTCCCCAGCATAGGTTGTGAAAAAGGATTCAATTGATTGATCGCAGCCGGAATAGTGTCAACCTCAATCAAAGGTTGATGTATATCTTCCAGCTCTGTAAAGCCTTTCTTCCGAGCCTTGGTATAGGAGAGTATGTTTTCGAATGCGGCTTCACGCTGAGCAAATGAGGATAAGCACGCTCCATTTCATGAACAAATGTAGTGACATGTAGTGACATACTGGACTGTCCTTGGGTTTGCTTAGAGGGGTCAAATCCCGCCTTAGTTTGACAGCATTGTAACGCCTGGTAAATTCAACTTTACGGTCTTGAATGACCGCGTCATGCACCTCCTCCTCAGCATCCTTCATTGAGAGTGGCATATTATAGCTATTGCCAGCAAGTTCGACAAGGTCCCAAGGAATGAAGCTGGCAATGGAAGGAAGTGTGAAAGGAGAGGCACAGCCAAATTCTTTGGTCGACGTCCATGCTGCTGTGAGAGGGGCAAGAAAATACACCATATCGGTGGGTAAGCACTCCAGGGGCTTATTGGAAATTGTACGGCACACCCTGAGGGTATACTGATACAAGTGATTCAAACGCGTATCTTCCATCTGAAGGGGCTCGGCCCGTTGGAAGGTGACATGGGTTGGGGCGCCAGACCGAAAGATATTGAAACTAGACAAATTAGGTAGTGGCTGTCGAGTAAGGATGACAATGGGTGCGTAGGGCTCATCGACATCCGAAGGGATTGAAATGACAATAGGATAGAGCATCGTGATCTCCGTGTTTTTGGTATTGGGCCAGAATTCGGGTTCTTTTCGCCAGTACCGTCGAGGACCTTGATCTTTGACGTTCGGCTGGTTTCCGAAGTCATCGGGAGTAGTCTTTAATGATTTCGGCGGTGGGAAGAAACGGCAATCTAAAAGTCCAATTGAAGCAAGGTGCTGACAAAAAATAAAGCAGGCAGCGCTTTTGGCATCAGCTTTTGTCTTTCGAGGAGGACCTGTGATCTGGGTAAAGCCAGAGATACCAAGTACGCAGTTGAAGATGTGACCCGAGTTGACTGCGTCTTCTTTTTCCTCGTAACGACAGATAAAATCGTTGGATGGTACGCTGTTCAGTTGACCAAGTAACATGATGCGATCAACAGTCGAGGATGAGTCTCCTAGATATAAACAACTACCAGTGGTGGGATCTCGAATAGAGGTGAATGGACCGATGTTATCTGTACACTCGATTGTTAAGCATTTGAGCGGTCGGTTGAGTGTTTTTCCAGGGTTTGCATCATCGCTGTTCCGGACCATGTGAATTATCGTTTGTGCTTGTCCGATATTCTGGCCGAAATCGAGACAACCAGCGTTGAAACTAAGAAAATGATAGAATTAGCCGTTGTGTTAGGCCGAGGTCATTCTTCCAAACCTTATGACCACTGAGACGGTCAATGTCGGTGCGTTCTTGTCCAGTTTGGGCATGATCAAGATATTGTGGGCCCCTGTTACAAAAAGGCGTGATATGTCCTTCCAGTACGGTAAGTTCGATCCAGAGTCTAGTAACTGTGGCAACCTCACCTGGTGTTCAGTGGGCGAGATATCATTCCAGGCCACGTATAGTGGTCGAAAGAAGATTGATGGGCCATCTAGCATACGGAGCATGTCGGCTATGGCTAGGGCAACTGCGCGTCGTTCGACTTCCGAAGACATGTTTGAGTATCCTTCTCTTCCGTCGAAAACAATCGACATACCAAGTATTATTCCCCGAAATGCATGCCCGTAGGGTTGACAGGATTCCAGTGCCTTCGCCAACATCAAGAACTTGTGGCTGACATTGAAACGTGTAGATGTTGGATCTAGGTTGGGAAGGGCGAACATCCAATTTTTAACGCAGCCTTGGACTTGTTCGCCTGCAGGCGCAGAATCGTTCTCAGCAGTAGTGTTCCCATTCAAGCCCTGACTATCCTTCAAAGCACGCCGCCAAGTTAGGTCGGAAGCGCAAGCTCCTAGTTCGTCGAATACGGCCTGAGAGGCTTCGAGGTGTGAAAGAAGCAAGTTATCAGAAAGCTTCAGTGACATGAGCTCGTTTTGCAAGGTAGTTTCCTGGCCAGATGTTGTCTTCTCATACAGCAGAACAACCTCTGAATGATGCTCTGAGGGGGGTTCGTCGATTTTAAAATCAGAGATGTGCAGGACCTGGCAGTCCATTATGCCCTCTATATCGGAGGTGATAGAAGAGGCCGTAGGGGCGTCTGAAAACCCTAAAATACGTGGTCGAGATAGAATGTTGGTCACCAGATAAAAACTGTACATGACCTGTTGGATGGAGGCCAGTACCTGGCCACTTGAAATTACGTTAGTGAATATCAACAAATGAAGTTGAGCCATTGCTAATTGCCCGCAATTAAGGGACTCGAGCAAAAACTTTGAGAAAATCAGTTTCCACAGGACACTAGAACCTGGCATTCAACACCTACCTCGGGAGTGATAATTATTACATCCTTCTGCAGAAGATTCCCCCAGGCTTCCATTCCAGCAACCTTGGATTCACTGCTACAACCGACCGATAAATGCGAAGCCAGCAAACGGAAAGTCTCTCTGTAAGCATTGCAAGAAAAGTCATCACTGACTTGCATTGTCAAATACACTTAGAGAGGTAATAGCAGGGTTTACGAACTTCACCACCAGTAACGCAGCGTTGGCGAGTTGGATTCGTGATTTCTCCGCATCAATACAAGAGATTATTAGAGGAATCAAAGCCTGCGCTGTCACTACACAAATAGCTTATGAGCTGACTTAATCCAGCAAATAGGGGAGCACGTACATTGTTCTGGATGTAGAATCATGACTGCTGGGAGTGGAGAGCAGGGTCAGCAGGCGCAAGGTACAGATAGAAATATAGTCACTATTTCGGCGACCAGCTTGTTCAAGCAAAATTTTCTTCAAGTTTGAGATTGGAGTGTTACCAAACCTAACTCTCTTTCTCGACGAATCCTCTAATATGGGCACATCCAAGCGGCGACGTTTGAGTCCAGAGCCTCCGATACGCGCACTATCATTGAGTGAGGCGTCGGATGGATGAGCCGCTGCAGTGGAGTCCAAACTGGACGCGCTGCTGCTAGGTCCATTCAACATGTCGTGCTGAGAACCATGAACAGGTTCCTTTTCCTTCCAAGATCGCTTCCATACATTCAGCATGACTTCCCAATCAGATACCTAATCGATGGCTTCGTAATGCGGCCAGGTTCGAAAAAGGAGCTTGGAGTGTGACAAGAGTGTTCAAAGTAGAGAGTTGTTTGGTGTTTGTAGTGAGGCTGTTTGTGATTGTCTGTGGATCGTCATCCTCTGGATTCAACTCTCGAGTGTGTTGAGCTTCTCAAGTCCATCTACTTCTCCTTATCTATTCACTCTGCTATCTATTCGAACGACGCACTGCAGTCTGATGTATGTATAAGAGGAAGCCTTTGAAGGAAACTTTCTTGGACTCCTGATGAATAACTCTCCAATTGTCCAAGCGCTTGGGAAACGGCTGGACAACAACTCTTCAGCCGCTCGCGGAAGGGTGACCTCAGACCCCTGCCTTCCAGAGCGCCTTCCATCTATTGGTATGTACCTGCCGATGCTCACGACCCCCTTATAATCCAGTTTATAGGATTCATACAACGTGAGGCCAACGACCTGGCACCAAAAGCCATAATTCGCCAGTTACGCCGGAGTCCTACACCCCCAAGCCCAGCTTCAGACATACATACAGATGTGCCAGAGCGCAGTCGTAGAGCAAGCCAGTCTTCTGAGGCGTCATCGGCTTCGGCCCCAAGATCGCCTAAAGTACTTGCTAATAGAATTACAGCATGGACTGAGCCTCAGGTCAGCTCATATACCACTAAATTGATTTCGATATTAAAGACTTCTTTACTCAGCCATTCGAAGTTTTCAGAGCAGTCGAACGCAAAGACCTTGTGTTCTTGATGGAAGTTCGTGACCACGGGTTTCCTGTGAGTTTCCTGTCCCATTCCATACCCGTCTCCTATCAGTTTATATATACTTTGTCAAGCTTCTCCTTCGAAAAACTGGAGATGCCACTCCGCTGCTTCATGCGATGCGGATTGGTCAATCTCATCGTGACGTTGCAATTGTATTGTTGGGCGCTTTTTCCCGCTACATCAACCATCTAAGCGATGAGGACATAGTCAAGCCGCGCACAAAGATGATTTTGAAGGCTTTACGTACGTTCTTTTCTTACTCCGACTTTCCGTCGCTCAAAGCCATCTTCAAGGGACCAATCTCAAGCTTGCGATCGATTATGGCCTCGCAAAATCGCAGAGCGACCTGACAGCCTCATTCTTGCAGACTCTGATTATGAGTGAAGGTGACAAATGGGTCTGGGCGCAGGTTTCAACAATTTCGCTTGCGTTGAACGCTGGCACAGCAGGCGAGCCCGTCAAAACGGCGGAATCTGCTGTGCGCCGTTTTGCCACGAAAGAGCTTGGTAAGGCGGACCTCATAGCTACTTTGGAAGACTAGTAAGCTGGAAGCACTTCTGCGACTTCATTGTTGACCGAGTTGGATTGCCAATTCACAGCGTAGGTAATGCTACTGGGTTCGTAAGTTATATTATTTCATTTGGAACTTTACTCAAAAGTTATCATCTTAGTGATCTTCTCATGTTAGCAGCATGGTCAAATGCACTAGGAACAATTCAAGGCGAAATGATACCAGTATACCGCCATTCATTTTCTTCCTCTGTTTGGTAGCTAATGATGCCCACAGTTCTATTACTTTGCCCGTGACAATCGAGTCTATAAAGCATTTGTCGAAAGGCTAGATCAACACAAACTAGCCATACATAATTCTCTAAACCGGCGTGTCAAGTGGCAATTCAGGGTTCTGCGGACTGTGCTTGAAGGGCGAACCACGACATACCGGGTGAGTAAACGTCGATAGCGCGCATTTAACAAATATTCTTACAGCGCGATAGAGGAAGATTGAGCTATTAGGTGGCGAGCTAGATCAAGGTGAAGGGGTGTTTTAGCTGACTTGATTGATGTATCTTCTTTGCTGCTGACAATTTAGGATGACGAGTGACTGCGCTGTGTGCGATCTCTCATTTTTACAACCTTTGGTCTCTTACACTATCTGCTCGTAAAAGGTGCCCAGCCAGTACAAGATCTCACCTGGTTGTTGGCGTATCATCGAGCATATATCAGACACATTGGGCACTACCCGGGTTGGTGATAACCGAAGTCTCGCCATCGCTCTAGTGTTGGCAGGTATCTACGGTTGTGACAATACTTAAGGTCGCTTTTGGCCAAACGACTGGCTACATTATTGTATTACTATGTGTTCGATTTGGATGTGACGTAATTTACGTGGATGGGCTTGTCTAATACTAAGACCAGGCATGATAATACAAGACGCTCTATAGACGCAAGCTCAAACCTTGCCACCATACGTAAGTCCCGACCACGCCTAAACTGATGACTGCCGGAAACAGCTCCAGCTGAACTATGGTATACACCCATGCTGTTGCTAACGGAGGGCACTGGAAGTACGAGATTAGGCAGGTCTTCTATACTCATTGTTGCAATGGCTCGACCATACCTGCTTCATATTCACTAACCACGATCCACGGTTGAGAAGATATAACATCCTGCTACCAGACAAGACACCTAGCCAGAAGAGAAGGACCTGCGTCATACGATAAGACTTGTAACGCGTCGCTACGATAACTTGTGAGAGAAGCCATTTGAATGTACAACAGTACTCACTGTAAAACACAAAAATTGAAATGACTATATGCAAATCAACACACCCTCGGGGCCCAACGCCAATACGCTACTTACTTGGCACACCCGAAACCATTCTGTCAACTAAAGTTTTCAGTGTGGGGTGTTTTCCGTACTGGAAATGAATGAGTCTATTGAAGAAGTTAGCTGTCGCCAGATGGCCATATGGCCATTTCTAATACGCACATTTCCATGAGAAGCAAGAGAAAAGATATGGGTATAATGATGATAACAGCGTTGAATATCTCCTCAGCCACAGGTGTATCCTCCATCTCAGAGGGTATGGTTTTTAATTTGTTCAACACCCCGGACTCTTTAATCAGGCGCCATTGTTCTTTCTCCGGAATGTCGGGGACTTCAGAGGAAGGGTCAATGAGTCTCTTGTCTGATTGCTGGTTCTTGCGTTGCCGCACCATTGACGCGACGTGGGGTGTGTATAAGGAGAGATGTCACACACTGTGACTTCACCCAGTGATGGCCGACCAATATCTTCTTGATATTTTACAAGCCCACGGAGAACAATTTCTCCACTCATTCTCGCTTCCTAATGCCAAACTTGAACCCAAAAAACGGAAAAGGACTCAATATGTCATAACTCCAAACAAGTCCCAAAAAATAGACGTCACGAGCAGCAGTGACAACTTCGATGAATGGGGTGGAATCGATGAGGCTGACTTCGCGAACGATAGTTCAAACGGTGGTGGCTCAAATGCCGAACCTTCTGGAAGCGGTGCGCAAATGACTTTTCTGCGATGCTTTGTCTAATTTAATCAATAGAATTCGAGGTTGACGATGATGAATTTACGGCTGCGAGCTCTTACGATAATTCCAATGTCGTCGTCTTTCACGACATCGCCAGGAGCTCAACCCCATTTAATTCGACCACTAAATCTCAAATGAAGGCTTTCATGGTACGCCTTGTGAATTTCATGAAGGCAAATGAAGGTATTGATACCGTGAAAGTCCTCTAAAGTTTCAAAACTGCGCCAGGATGTCTCTAGTGTGACGAAAAAGGACAAAGCGGAAGAAGAAAAAGACGACGAACGGCATGTCTCTCAACTAAGTGTAAATATGATAACTGACCACTTCCTATGCAGCACGAATGCCCAAAATGACGCAATATTGCATCGTCTGATCCACACCAAACTGTTGTCGGGTTCTTTGAATCCAGACCTTGACATGACTCCCGCGCACCGTCGGAAAGCTTTAGCTGGGCGGGTCTTAGAGCTTTCTGGTACAGCAAAGCTTGGAAAAGGAGAAAAATCGGTTCGTGAAATGGAGAGAAATAAAGCCTCCAAGCGTGTACGCGATGGTTTGAAGGAAAAACAAAAAGCGAGGGCAAGGCAAGAACTTGAACAGGTAATCTCAGTCCAGAGTGTCATAGATGCTGGAAGATGTTCAGTGACTCCCGATTTAGGCGAAGGATCTCGGCAACTACCATCCAACTCTGAAGAAGTTGTTTGATGATTCGGACGGGCCTTCGAATAAGAAGAGGGAAAGAGGTCTCAGAATGGGTGTAGGGAAATTCCGTGGTGGCCTTTTACAGCTCGGTCGAGAAGATGTCCAAAAGGTTATGAGTGCAGGTGGCACTTCACGAGGAAGGTCAGAAAGTCGAGGAGGGCGGGGTCGAGGAAGAGGAAGGGGACGATAAGTTGGGCACTGTTCTGCTTCGTTTCCTAATACAGTATTTCCTCTTAACACGGAGCAGGTCAACGCCTACGATAACCATAGGGTGGCGGTTGTATGATACTCCTGGCTCCCGCTGTTCTTCTGGTATTACGATCAGCATCAGTCGTGTGCAAACTGGCACAAGTTTAACGTACAATGGAATTTGCTGGCCCTGATCATCTATCAGAATAATGTTCTTGGCCTCATCCGGGACGGACATATAGCTAATCGCTGGGTATGATACTCTCCTGCTTGTACCGACTTTTTAGCTGGGCAGCTTCTATTTCCATGAATTTCACCGACCTTTCATGTGATGAATGGCCCAAGTGGTGCCTAAACTTGTTGCTCTCTCTCCTGCTAAGCAAACCTTGTATTACATTTTCCCCCACGTCAATGACTCTGAACTTACTTCGAGCCTTCCCGAACGTATTCAGTGTTGTCCACTATAAATGCTCTGCCATTGTCTCGGTCGAAATTCCCTGTACTAGAACATAAAAAACGATCGATGCAAATTCTCATTACAAGTTCAGAATACTCGCCGATATAGCTCATTTCCAAACTCGTCTTGTATTATAGTCGGGGAAACACGGCGTGGTTTGTGAATGGATTCCCCGAACTCGCCCACTCTGCTGAGATCAGCTCTAGCCAAGTATGGAACAAGTGTGGCGTACCTCATCCATTCCTTCCCGTACTTATCTTCGAATATCACGTTCAAACCTCCAGGGACTATATAATAGTAGATTTCAGGTGCGTCGTAGTCGTAATTCCATGCCTCGTGTTCATATACGACGGGCTATTTGATCATTTTCAACTTCAAAGCTTCTAATAACTCGAACCATATCCAGACCTGGATGATTTCGGGTTCTTCATGCGACAATTGTGGCTCAGCGATATGGTTTGATTGTAGACGATCCCGTGACCTTCCTTGAACCTGCCGAGCATTGTGATATTCAGAATGCTTCGAGGATTCCTCAGCCGGCCCGCTAGACATCGTCGAGTACCGATCATCCCGTCGAGGTTGGTGGCGTGCTCGTCGGTGGATGTGCCTTTCGTCCACGTCACTGCGTTTGAAGTGGGTGGGTTTGGGATGTTCATGCCGTGCCGTGAACTCCTGAACGCTTCCCGCCGTTGGAACGGAAGCGCTCACTGATTGGAAGGAGGTTACTGTTGACAATGACCATGTGGAAGAGAGAGAAGTCTTGTTACTATCCGATGGTGTGTCGCTCTATGAGGGAAGATAAGCAGTCGTCGTCTTGCCGAAGAGTGGTCTCACCCTTTTGGGGTGTTCCTCTGCCTGGGGGGGATATCAAAGGCTGCCATGTAGAACACGATGACAATTCGTCTTACTTGCCTGCGTCGTCCACTGTCTTCTGTGACGCGCTTCAAGTAGCGATGTTCCACTCCGTCACTGCTGCTTTGAGGCCGTTGGGTGCCTGGAGATACTCCCGCAAAGGGCAGGAAAGGCTTCAAAGGGTTGTTGAAACGTGCCATAGGTAATGCCTGTACAAGTGCCTAAGTTGTTCATCCTTTATGCATTGGTGGCGCCTGCATGTGGCATCCACGAGCCTGCTGTCTTGCAAGCCACATGGGCCATGAAACACTCCATGATCGTGAATAACCAGAAACGGACAGGAGATGTAGGATAGGCCGGTGGAACTCAACAAGTTATCCCATACAAAAGTGGCTGTTACATTTTAGCTAGAGAGTTGTAGTCATAGTCCTTGTGCGTGTAGTTCACTCCATTGCAACTGCCGCACATGCGATAAAGCTTGCGTAACTTTGATGATGGCATCTGCGGTTACACCAATCGACGTCGGGTCTATCGCAGCCTGGAGGCCGGAAATGGTGTTCAGCCTCGCGGATAAGGTGCGAAGGGTTGACTGTAAAGCTGATGCAGATTCCTCCAAAGTCTGGAGTCGATTGTCTACAGCCTGAGATGCGAAAATTATTTGAGTTGTTATGAGCGAATGATGATTTAATCGTACCGTTTTCTCTGGCTGAAGATGTAAAGTCGGTATTGAAGCCTTGGATACCAGAGTCAGAACCTGGACGAGCATATACTATACAAAACGAACAGTAGGCTGAATCAACGTTACAGGTTGGCTTACAGGCTGGATAAATGATACCAATGATCAGGAACAAGCAGCCAGAAAACAATTGCATCCCTTACACGCGGTTCACGAGGTGGGTTGTTCACTTCGGCGGGTGGAGAGATCGTAGCAGCACTGTTGGCATCTGGATTTGTCAGGACCAAGCGCTCTCTTCCAGCCCAGTCGACTTCAGTGAGATAGATGCTACCACATATGACGCATTCCTTCGCTTATGATTAGACCAGACTACAAATCTCATCGAACTGCACACGAACCTTTCTCGGGTCCTTTTCGCCGCCTGCTTTTGGAGGTCGAACCAAGGGAACACCATAACATCGCGTGTTCGGGCATTCATCTCCCAGCATAGCCCATCCCTTCAACAGACGTTTGCCAATCTCCGTTGAAGCCATATCGGATTGTTCGCGACGGCGTATTGACTCTTCAGTTTCGGCAGGCGGAGCAAATACCGGAGAACTCAGAGCACTTGAAACTTCTGTTGGAGGCGTGGAAGAGCGCGAGACGTTGGATTCTGATGCTGCGCTAGATGCAGAATCAGATATATTAGGAGTTGGGTTTGAAGGAGATTCTGTAAAGACAGACGTGTTCAATTAATATCTGCAATAATGAATGAAAGGCGCACCTCCCGTGGTATCATCACATTTCACACACAAATGTATGATCGGTGTCCTTCCATTCGGTGAACGCATTAAGGGAACGCTACAGCCTGGCGACCTGCAAGATTTGTCGGTTAGGACCTGACAAAGATCAAGGGATATATAGTTAGAGAAGGAAAATGAGTTGGAGTGATAGTACTCACCCATCCTTTCAGCATAAATTCGCCGAGCTTGCTGGATACATCAGCGATAGTAGAGGACATAAGTCAAAGCACTCAATAATGGTTCGGCGGAATTTCGGGGCTTATCAAAATGTTGATTGATGAGATAAGCTTCAGCCAGGTGACACATCAGTTAAGTCACCTGATGAACGAATCCACTTTTGGCAACTGCCACGACGTCAAACAACGGACTCCGTGACGTTGCGGATACATCGCGTTGCTTGTAGGATATCCCGCGCAACACCTCATGAGGTGGGGAAAGTACTGGCCTGAATACGTCCTCGTTGTTCTGGTCTTTGCTATCTATAGCCCCAGGTGGCTCTGGTACACGAACGCAACTAGTACACCACCCTTGACAGGAACTGGATGGACGGTGGGGAGGAAATTAGCTGCTCGGTATGTATGTATGATCTTTGAGCGTCTCCGCCTAACGAATACTTTTGCTGAAAGTGAGAAAACTCGTGAATTATGGTACCATGGTTTCAACAATTATATGACCTATGGTTAGTTTGATTTTACCCATGATTGAAACAATTCTCCTGATGATCTTGTAGCCTTTCCTATGGATGAGGTATGCCATAAAATGGTTATATCCCAATGGCGGACTCACGTCTTAACCAGTTAACCCCACTCTCATGCACTGGTCAGGGGCCTGATTGGGGCAATCCGTCAGTACGCTATACCACATCACCAGCATGATAATGAAACCATACTCTGATTAGATTGAACATCGCTTCCAATGATGTCGCGGGCAACTTCTCCCTGACCCTAATAGATGTCCTTGATACACTCGTTGTTCTCAATGACAGGGAAGGTTTCGAGAAAGCTGTGAAAGATATCATCGCTTGGGTTTCATTTGACGTAAACACCAAACCGCAAGTCTTCGAAACAACTATTCGTGTTATGGGCGGCTTGCTCTCTGGCCACATATTCGCCAACCAGACAGGACAGCCGTTTCATCTACCATGGTATCGCGGAGAACTGTTGGAGCTCGCATATGACCTTGGTAAAAGGCTTCTTCCGGCTTTCAATACCCCAACAGGCCTTCCTTATGCCAGGGTGCATTTCCAGTTTCTGTAGCTTTTGAATTGCACTGAAACCACTCTAGATAAACCTCCGACATGGTGTGCCGAAGGGCGAAACACTAGAGACGTGTAAAACATCTCGATATTCCGCCAAATCAAATACTCATGTATGATAGGTACGGCGGGCGCTGGCACACTGATACTGGAGTTTGCAACTCTGAGTCGGCTTACTGGAGATGATCGCTTTGAAAAAGTGGCACACAAGGTGGATACTGACTTATTTGGACGCCTATGCTGAAGCTGATTCAGGAGCTTCACGAAGGCATTTTTTGGCATCTGGAATCGCAAATCTGACGTTGGGTTAGTTGGAAATACCATCAATACTTGGACGGGGGTTCGTGAAGTCTTGTGCCAATCACTGAATGGCTCTTAACCTACCTCGCAGTTGTGGACATCACCAGAGATTACTGGAATCGGCGCTGGCGTTGACTCTTTCTATGAATATGCGCTCAAATGGTACATTCTAAGTGGTGTGTGAACATAGTGAGGGTATAATCAACAGACTTATCATGTTAAAGGTGACGTCGAATATCTCGATGTATGGGAAGAAGGATATGCGGCCGTAATGCGCTTTTCGAGAGGTACTGATGGATTTTGGGTGAGTTTTTTTTTTAAATTTTTGATATGGCGTCACCTCATGTTGTATGCAAGTACCGAACTGTGAATATGGATCGCGGAGATGTGGCATACTTTACTGTGGATTCCTTGTCTGCTTTTTGGCCGGGGCTACAAGTTTTAGCGGGAGACGTTCAAAGTGCAATCAGATTACATCTAATGTGTAAGTCTATAGATGCTCTTTTATCCTCTGCTCTGCACACTGAGTATCTTCTAGATTATAATCTATGGAGAGCGCATTCTGGATTGCCGGAAGTCTACGACACAAATTTCAAAAAAGCTACCTCTTATCAGTACCCTTTACGGCCTGGTTAGTTTTAGTGACTCGTAATGTGAGCAGGGCTAATCTAGCGCAAACAGAGTTTATAGAATCAACGTGGTATTTATACCGAGTGGGTGCATCCTCTGTTATGTTCTGCGTGGTTGGTTAATCAGGAAATAGGCAACAAGAGATCCCTTTTATCTTGATGTCGGAGAACGGGTTTTGTTCGATATAATAACTCGATCAAAAGTTGACTGCGGGCTGGCTGGCATTCAGGACCTTAGGACGAATAAACGAGATGACCGTATGGAGTCTTTCACACTTTCAGAAACGTTGAAGGTTAGTGGTGCGATCCTATTTTCCAGTATCCACTAATTTTCGATGTAGTATCTCTATCTGCTTTTCGACGAAGAGAACTCCCTACACAATGACGATTCAAACTACGTCTTCACAACCGAGGGACATCTTTTGACTCTTGGCCAAGAACGCTTGAAACCTATCTCTGCTGCCCGACGGAAAATGCGCCACATTGATAACCATCAATGTCCAGTGTATCGCCCTTTCGTTCGCGTTCATGATTATCGTGGTGAAGGAACTGGCCTAATCCAGGGCATAGCAAACCGGCCTGATTTTGAGTATGCGCGTTCATTAGTGGGACTTGTTCCCCCTCAAAAGGACATTGACGTCTGGTCTCCAGGTGGTTGGTGCGAAAGGCCTCATGTCGATCTCTTTGTGAGAATCTAATGAAAAATTATGTCTCTGACAATGGATTGACACTTCGGTTGTAGTCCTACGATGTCATCCTGTCGTCGGATGGAAGAGCAGTTCCTGAAGACCTAAGCCCAAGCCTACTCAAACTTGGCGTTCTTTCCGATGGCTTCGTTATACAAAATGTCACTGGTATCCGAACTCACGTTGTTCGACGTTTGGACGGGACTGGTTACGATATAAGGAAATGTATGTCACTCTTTGAACCTATTCCACTGCAACCGACATGATAATTATCTGACTAGTGGGCCACTACACCGTACGAACCGGACACATCGTTTATATCAACGACTCCTCTCTGTTTGCTCATCTCGACGGCCAGCAAAATACTGCGAAGCATCTAGACGTTCTGCTTAGATTCTATGCAGAAGACGTCGAATCATTGATGCAAGTCCAGACTGGCATGTCCCACGACACTTCGAACATGCTACAAACCTTATTGGTGGGCTATACCGCCCAATTTGGAGGAGACCTTACACAAAAACCGCATTCGAATCTCAACGGTCTACAATTTACTTATCAAGGCGGAGTCAACATTTTCAGGGATGCCGACAACCCGCTTGGATGCACACCCTACAAGCATTCACATCCGTACAGCGTTGTCGTCGTCGAACGAGGAGAATGCACATTCCTAGAAAAACTTCTACATGCTCGAGAGGCATCTGCAGCGGGGGTCATTGTTGTCAGTGACGATGATCTTATCATCAATCCCACAGCAAACGTGGACGAACTCCGGGCAGCTGGGGATCTGAGCCATATCGCTCTTGTTCTACTACCACGGAAAGCTGGAGATGTCCTTTTGGAGATGATAAATCGCGCTGAGCAGGGAATCATCAGCCAGGTAAGGATGGTGCAGGAGGACGAGACCACAGAGTCAGTGAAGGATCCCAACCGGATATTATATATAAATGGTCATCCGCTCCGTAATACAAGACTATGGGTTTAAAACTATTTGTCTAGTCGTCAACCTGGACGATGGAGTAAGATGGCGCGTCTAGTTTCGCTCCACCTTGAAGGAATGTCAGTTCAATGATGAAGAGATATTCCAAGCTCTTTCCGCCCATTTTGGCAATGAGCTCCCCAGCGGCTTTAGCAGAGCCTCCTGTTCAGGAAAGTCAAGGTATGGCCAAATCAGAGCAACTGACTCCGCACCGGTGGCAATGAGATCGTCAACAACGACGACAGTTTGACCGGGTTGAATGGCATCAGCTTGCATCTCGAAAATGTCCTTTTTCAGCCTTGAGTTTCATTTATTCACCCTTCACACAATCTTGAACCCACCGTGCCGTATTCTTTTTCATACGATGCAGACACACATTCTCCGGGAAGTTTACCGCGTTTGCGGACAGGGACGAAGGCAGCACCTAGACGAAGAGCAATCAAGGGTCCCAAGAGGAATCCTCGAGCATCGAGCCCCACAACAACATCGATTTTCTTGGATGGCGAGGATGCGATGGTGTGCGATGTAATGTGGTGCAGGAAGTGGGTTATCAGAGTCTCGATGGCAACTGGATTCCGGAAGAGTGGGAAGATATCCAGGAAAACGATTCCCTGTGATCACGAGAAAGGTTAAATATATGCAATTTCATAACTGAGACCGACCTTCTTGGGAAAGTCAGGATGAGGCTTGAGGTGGCTCTTAATGTACTCGACGTCCATGGTGGCAGGTAAAGGATTGCGATAAAAAATAGCTATAGAAATTCTTCACTTCGATCATTTTTTCCATGTGCCTCGTTCGATCTTCCAATAGTCACCCGCACATGCGTTACGGATAGTGGTCATCAATCAGTATACGCTCTAGGTACGATGAGCTCATTCAGCATGGTACTTATATGCATCCTTGTGCATATTAGTGTAGATTAAAAGATCATGGTTCGATATCGCATATCGCATGGGTGTGCATAGTAAAGCATGGTAATACGAGGACGATCTACGACAAGATTAAACAGACTCGAGAACTTCCGGCTCCTTGAAGTCCTTCGCCACCCGTGTGCCTGTCTCCTGAAGAACGCATTCGAGTGAGAAACCATGTACAAGGAGTGAAGGAGAGCACATACGTCTGTTGATTCGCCGTGGAGCTCGAGCAGTTTAGAGACATCGAATTTCGGTGCCTTCAGGATTTTCGCCTTGCGAACATAGACGTTTTGCAAGGGGTAGATGCCACGAGCCGCCTTCTCAATCTCCCGTCCGATAGCCTCCGGAACGAACTTCTGGACAAGCTCCTTCAGATCACAGCTGGTCGCTTCCCGGGTCATAATCTCAAACATCTTTTTCCTGATCTCCCGAACCTGAGCAGTCTGGGCATAGGTGGTTTTCTTGACCTGTGATGGGCGTCGTTTCGTGAAACCAATGGCGAAAAGGCGGAGGAGGTAACCATCGGTGGTTTTGACATCGACGTGGGCCTCGATGAGCGTTTGCCACTTGCGAACAAGAGAGCGGAGCTTGTCGGAGGTGAAGTCCATGCCGTGGAAATTGGTGAGGCAGTTCTTGCCCTGAACCTCGTCGATCCTTAGCTTGATCTTGCGGAAAGATTGCTCCTCATCCTTGTTGAGGTCAGCAAGGGAGATCTCGACGATGCGACCCTTGAGAGAGTCATTTGCATTTTCTGGATGGCAATGAGAATGCAGGTCATGTGAAAAAATATACAAGACATACTAAGGCCCTGCGACCTGTTGGTGAGAGTCTTTCCGACGTTGCGAACCTCGAAGATTGACGGCGCCTTGATGTCGTACCAGTCTGAAGCAGGCATTAGTTATGAGTCTTGATACAGAAGGACAAGGCGCACCTTTGCGAGAGAAGGGGTCGACGACCTTCTTCTTAATACCCTTCTTACCCTTGGAGAGGCGCTTGTTCTGAGCAAGAAAAACTAGTTAATGGGGGCATCGCAATGAAACGGAGAAAGAGCAGACCTTGCCGACAGCCATATTGGATGATTAGGTTGCGGTGGGGAGGGACCGCAGAGGAGGATGAGCCGGCACTTGGACGGGCGTAGTTTTGGTTGGCGAGCACACGATTTGGCTGTGTTGTCGGTGTCCAAATTCGTCCCAGTGGCTTCAAACCTTATCATTGCAGCTGTAAAGCTGTTCCCACGGCATGTCACATTTTGTCACACCACTCATGCTGACCCGTGGCGAATTTGACGCGGCCTGTAAGGAGCTCGTCGGCCAGACCCAAGTCCCAGCTCTCTCAGGCTGGTCGTGGAATGAGCATCCTGTGCGCTGCTGAATCGATCCTCTATCTATCGCCATCTGACCCCGCTTTAAGACCATACCCGGGATAGGCTTCTTATCAAGGATCGCTCATCACTCTCGGCGACTGCAATTGCCATTGACGGATATTGATGTGGATCTGCAAGTAATCGAGCAAGACGAGGCAGAGGCGACCAGTTCCCCCGAGACCCTTGTTTCTCAGCAATATATTATTTATTCACAGACTTTTCAAGTCCCGGCTTTTTATTTTACAGTTCACGATTCAAGTCCGTCGTCGCATCGCCCGACTTCTGACAGTCTTCCCTGACGAGTGATATAGCGGGCAGCCCTCTACCACTGGCAGACCTCGTCCGAACGACCCTCTTCCATCCGTTTGCCTTTGAGCATACCGAATTATCGGCATTCGGAATCACGCGTCCGGCATCGTCGTTTCCCATCCTCTCACAAGGTGAACATCCGACGTTGGGAACCCCGTGTTGGTATCTTCATCCGTGTGCGACCGACGAGGCCGTATCTGAGCTGTTGACCGAGGACGATGCCGAGGGGGAACACAAAGTGGTACGATGGCTAGAGGTGTGGTTTATGGTGCTCGGGACAGCAGTTAATATGCGACCATAGTCGTATGAGCCGCCGCGTGAATGTTGAGAAGTAGCCGATGACTAACACATGAATGATGTTTCACGGAGCTTGGCCTCGGGGTTTAGTATATACTATACCACGCTTAACATCGACCTCCTCGCACCATTCGACGCATTTTACTCGTCTTCTCCGAGCCTGTCACTCAAGGAGTATTATCGTACGATCAGAGTAGATCGCAATCAGATTTGTTTCGCGTTCCGATCTTGTAGGTACCGACATATAAAGCCGCCATGCTCCTGTCGCGTTTTGTATCAGCCTCTCGAATTTCCTCCCGCACTTTCATCTCAATCCCGTCCCGTTCAATGGTACGTTCGTATACAGCCGATCAAAATCCGCTTTTTATACCTGTCTACTAGGCCCACGAAGCTGTCATCGTCGCTGCTGCCCGCACCCCTGTTGCCTCCCTGAACGGAGCTCTCAAGTCGTTCACCGCTACTCAACTTGGAGCCATCGCCCTCAAGGCCGCACTCGCATCCAAACAGATCGACCCCGCTGTCGTTGAAGAGGTCTACTTCGGAAACGTCGTCCAAGCCGGTGTTGGCCAATCGCCCGCTCGTCAAGTCGCCCTCAACGCTGGTCTCAAGTCCAGCTCCGATGCCACCACCATCAACAAAGTCTGCGCCTCCGGCTTGAAGGCTATCATCATCGCAGCCCAGAGCATTCAATCCGGTGATCGTCAGGTGGTCGCTGCAGGTGGAATGGAGAGCATGAGCAACGCTCCGTTAGTCAATTTTCCTATATTTTCTGGCAAACTTTGCTCACTCCTTTTTAGTTTCTTGCTACCCCGTCAGAACCCTCTTTTTGGAAAATTCACTACAATCGACTCCCTGGAGAACGACGGCCTTTGGGATGTATACAACAACTTCGCTATGGGCAACTGTGGTGAGGCTGCTTCAGAAAAACACGGCATCACCCGTGAGTCCCAGGACGCCCATGCCATTGAATCATATAAGCGCGCCGAAAGGGCATGGAAATCCGGTGCTTTTGATGCCGAGGTTGTCCCCGTCACTGTAAAAGGCAAGAAGGGCGACACAATCGTCAAGGAGGACGAGGAGTACAAGAGGATTATCTTCGACAAGGTCCCCTCTCTCCGATCTGCGTTCAAACAGGGAGGTAGCATTACCGCCGCAAACTCTTCTCCTCTCAGCGATGGTGCATCAGCATTGATCTTGATGTCTGCCGAGAAGGCCAAGGAGCTCGGTCTTACACCTCTCGCTAAAGTCGTCTGTACGTATTTCTCTCTCTTTCCTTGAGCTCTTCAGTGACTGACGTTCCGCGTTATCCAGCTTGGGCCGATGCTGGTGTTGATCCCATTGACTTCCCTGAAGCCCCCACAGTCGCCCTTCCCCAGGCTCTCAAGAAGGCTAACCTTACGATCGACGACATCACCCTCTTTGAGATCAACGAGGCCTTCTCCACTGTTGTCCGTATTGCTGAGAAGGTGCTCTCTATTGATCCCGCGAAGGTCAACATCAACGGGTGAGTCAATGATGATATCATTTTCACGCTTATTTCCTGATCACATTTCAGTGGTGCCGTCGCTCTTGGACACGCCATTGGGAACTCTGGTTCCCGCATCATTGTGTCACTCGTTCACGCGCTGAAGTCTGGAGAGTATGGTGCTGCTGGTATCTGCAATGGGGTGCGTGAACCTTACCGTAATTGCGACAGCGATACTGATAAGGACAATAGGGCGGTGCTGCTTCGTCTCTTATCATTCAAAAACTATAAACTTCTCGATACCCCAAACCCCCTATTTAGTGGCATCACTTGTATAATCCATAATCAAAGCCAATTCAAAGGATCAAATTCCTATCGTACGCGTGACGTCCATTGAAACCATAGGCCATGATTGATCATTCACTGACCCCTTATCACTGACCTTTTATGTCATCTTATTGCAGATTCTAAACCGTATCATCTGACGACTCTGACGAGGTGCTTACACTCCACGCATCTCACGACAAAAGCGACCATCATTCACCCACAGGTCGTGTGCTTCCATAGCCAGTAATAGTTTGTTGCGCTTGTGGTGATAAGCATGTGCTCAAAATACCAATTTGAGTACTTATGAGCCGGAGATGTGCCGGTTAGCTTGTTCTATTTCACTCCTCGATCATGGCCTCTGCTCCTGCGGCCGCCACTGAAAAGAAGCAAGGCAATGCTACTGAGAAGGTCGTCGAGAGTTCAGTCGACGAAAAGACCAAGGAGTCTTCGGTCGACATCGAGGAGGGCGACGAAGCGCTCAAGCTGATTGGCGCTGAGCGGGCTACTCAATTCAGCGAGGAGTATAACCTTAAACTTCGTCGGAAACTGGTTCGTCATCCTCCCCTTCGTCGTCATTCTTCAGTGTTCAACGTTTTCCTGCAGGACCTTCTGATCCCTCCCTTGTGCGCTGCGGTGTATTTCACACAGTTCTTGTGAGTGCCGTCCTACTTCCGAGTCAAGGGCACGTTTTGAAATATAATTCAGGGATAAGACTTCTTTGAATTATGCGAGGTTTGTGTATCTGTCATTCTTCAACTTCCATGTCTGCTGTATTCTGATGTTTCTGGAAGTATCATGGGCCTGCCCATTACAGGACAGGTAATTGCTTCCCTCCATTGACTACGCGGCGTTGATCTCGACTCTTTAAAGCATTATAATCTTGTTTCGCTCGCTTTCTACGTCGGTGAGTTTGAGCGTTCATTTTCCCATACTTTCAAATATCTGACCCTTGATCATTGAACAGGCTTTCTGGTTTGGGAATTTCCGACTGTTTACATATCACAGAAGCTTCGAGTCGCAAAGTATTTAGGTACGCTGCCTCCATGTCACTTACCATTGGTACAGTGTCCAAGTCGTGTCATCGGTAGGCGTGAACATTGTACTATGGGGAATCGTCTTGATGCTGCATGCTGTTGGTACATCCTTCGGTGCTTTCTTCGCTCTGCGCGTGCTTCTTGGTGTGTACAATATTACCTTTTGAGATTGGTTCAGATGTACACGCGTGTTTACAGGCATGCTCGAAAGTTGTGTTGCACCCATCCTCATCCTAATCATATCGATGTTCTACAAGAAGAACGAGCAGGCGCAGCGTATCTCCTGGTTTTATTTGATGGTAAGAGGAGCATGCTATACCTGCTCCCCAGCACTTCTTGTTTTTATCAGAATGGCCTTACTCAAATATTTGGAGGATTTGTCGCATATGTAAGCACCTCTGCAATACTGGCACTGCTTGGAACCGTTTTGAGTTCACTCCCCCAGGGAGTCTCGTTTGATACTGGTGAAAAACTGCCTCCATTCAAGATCATTTATCTTCTTCTTGGAGGCCTCGCAATCATTGTGGGGATATGTGTGCTCATCTGGCTCCCCGATTCCCCCGTCAACGCCAGATTCCTGACAAAAGAAGAGCGAATAGCTGTTTTAGAGCGAGTGCGTGATGACCAAGGAGGTACAGAGAACAAGACTTTGAAGAGGTCACAAATAATAGAAGCCGTCACTGACGTGCGGACGTGGCTTATTGTGCTTTCGACTTTGCTTAGTACGTCTTTCGTACTCACAGCCTGCGCAGTGGGCTAACGTGCTGCATTAATAGCGAGCATTCCCAATGGTGGCCTCAGCAACTGTAGGTGGCGCTTTTCTTGTACGGACTAACGCCTGATCTGGTCGCTAGTTAGCAATCTCATTATCAAGAGCTTTGGGTATACGTACGTTAAAATCCACCATCTGGCGTGCAGAGAAGAGACTTGAGAGGTATCCCGTAGTTCGAAGCAAGCGCTCATCTTGTCGACGCCTACCGGAGTGATTCACGCGGGAATGACGCTCTTCTGTGGGTGGTATTCTGGGAGAACGGTATGTGTTTCCTGCCTATTTCGTGATTGAGTTGTTGATCAGCCTTTCCAATGGCAGAACGAGCGTATGATACCCATTATCTTTGCACTGCTACCAACGATAACTGGCGCTGGTATGTCTACAATGATTTAAGGGCGCAGCTTCGCTGAAACGAGAACACATTCAGCGATGCTCGTTGGGCTCAATGACTCTGGCCAGAAAGGGCCGTTGCTGTTTGGTGAGATACTGCGTTAGATTCCGCCTTAGAAATGTTGAGAGATCCTTCAGCTATCTATCTTATCGGCTCGTTCGGAAGCGCTCTGTCCACAATATACGCTTGGAATGCAAGCAACACCGCTGGTCACACTAAGAAAAGTACAATAAACGCTATGACCCTCGTCTCCTTCGCTGTCGGCAACATTGCTGGAACGGAAATCTTCCAACCCAAAGATGCCCCGGATTACATTCCGGGCAAGATCACCATTATGATTCTCCTCTGTGTGCAAATTGGGATCTGTGTCGTCATGCGTTGGGTTAATATCAGGTTAAATGCTAAGAAGGTAGCGATGATCAACGAGGAAAAGGCACGGAGAGGGTGGTCAGACGAAGACATCCAACGGGAGAGGGAGAGACATGCCTTCGCCGACTTGACTGATAAAGAGTAAGCTTCCAGTTATTTATGCTGGAATGATTCTGCTCACGTATATGCTTAGAAACATGTATTTTGTCTATACAGCTTGAACACAGGTCTATCCGTTCGTACCCTAGCTGGTGGTGGCAAGCTTTCCCCACAGGGGTTTTGGATGCTACCCCACTAGCCCTTTTATGTTAGTTTTCATGGTCCTTTGTATTTATCTTCCTCTAGGTCTACCGTGGCTCAGTTCACGCTGTCTCCATAACTACTACGTAACGTAGGTAGATATCATCAATAGTAACCTAGTAAATATAGAAGTGTGTCTCAGTTCGCGGAGTTTCAAAGTACAATAGAATCCACTGGATCAACCTTGACAAGTTGCAGACCACTGGGACATTACTAGTCACTCTTTAGCAGTTGAGTGTTCAATTTCACTCTCTCGCTTTGGACGTCCGCACTGTTTCTAGTGATTGGCGTTGAGGTTTGGCGCCTCAAGCTCGGAACATCGCTCATTTGTTTTCAAGATTACGCGACGACGTACAATATTACCGCCTGTGCCGCCACACATCGACCTAGCCTGTTTCCTATAGGACATCCTCTGTGTAACTTTCCTGTGGTACTCGGACTATCAACCGATGAGTGTACTTCCCTCTATGTTCCCGCTTACAGGGAGCCTTTCTTTGCACATGTCGTCTATCCCCAAGATCAACAAAACACAATTCATCTGCTCCTATCTACAAGAACAGAAAACTCATGCCAAGATGTACGCTGCACAAGGTCGAGCTTTTGAACTTTCTTGGAACCGCGAAGGAGGCACAGACACGCCAAGGTCCCCAGTCATTCAGGAGAAGGCAGATGCAAAGCTTAGTGTGATTGATTATGGCTTTGGAACACCAGTCCTGAAGCCACGCGTGGGTATACGCCATATAGACGGCCAAGAGCAGCCGGCGGTGAAGGAGAGCAAGGCTACAGCCGTGACCAAGTCCACACGCAATAAGGACGCTACAAAGGTAGACAGGTCAGACCAAGAACAAAAGCCTATCAGAAAGCGAGCGCGTTCAAGAACCGTCATCAAGGAACATGAGAGCAGACCTCAATCATACAAGGCTAATAGAACAGCCAATGCAGACTCCGAATATCCTTCAGAACGCGAGAAGCGTAAGTGCGTTCTTCATTTTGCATGAGATGGCCTTTCAATTATGGCATGTCTTCAGGCTTAAAGGAACGTCGAGACAGAAAACGCGCCAAACGAGCTGTTATGCAACCTACCGCAGATAATGGCCCCGAAGATGAAGCTCCTCAAGAGACACAAAAGAAGAGGGCAGTGAAGAAGGATGTGAAAGGCAAAGGACAGATGGGCCTTGCGTTGATGCATGGATTTACCGCCACCAACGTGGGTTCAGGGCGTCTTACGGTATCTACTTTGCTTGTCCCCACGTTATCCTCTTAAACTGATATTTTTTCTTTTTTAAGGTGAAGCCTGCGTTCAACATCGGCGTGTTCAACAAGGGCAAGGCCTCTGCCAAATCTAGGACGACCAATCACAAGCCGTCAACCAGCAAGAAGACAAGTAATGCAAAGTGTTCACATTTTTTCACACATCCATTGACTTCCCAACAGCAGGTCACCTCGCTACTATTGGGTTTTCAGAGAACGATTTTCTCAACAAGTCTCGTCAAACTTCACGACAGTCCAAAAGGAAGCTGAACCTTAAACCTGACGTATCCTCCTTTTCATCTTCTTCATCTACAAGCGCGACAACATCTATCCAACTCAGGAGTAGCCTAGCCAACCATACCAGGAAGAAAGCTTGCAAATACAAAACGAACCCAGAACCTCGACGATTGCGAAAGAATGCCAGTTCTACTTCCGTTTCGAAGGTTAAAACAGTATCCTCAATCGCTAATGACCGCACAAAGACGAAGAAACTCAACGATAGCGGACGCCCAGAGTCGATTGTCTGGGATATCGAGTTAGACGACGCCTCTCTTCCCTCTCAAGCTCAGTCCGTGCAACAGCGAGTGCCTTCTGTGCTCGTGAATACGAAAAATACATCATGGGGTCTTCGCGCTGGCCAGCTCGAGGTTCAGACTACTCCTGTGGACTACCAAACTCCCCAAGATGTGCGTTCGGATGTCATAGCGCCGGAGACGAAACGTGATGACAGTTCCTCTATCGGGCCATCTGAATCTGCATCACAATGCGGAGGCCTCCTTGACTCTAGTGGCTTTCCACATGCAGAGGAAGCTGCCTCCAAGTATTTTGCTCCTGTGGCACAGCTGCATGCTCCTCTCAGTGCGCGGTCTCCACCCAAGGGTAACTCTCATGAAACTGATTCAAACAGACGTGGTGTTGTTGCAATCGAACCTCCATCCTGCGAAGTCACATCTGTTGATCTGGGGATGCGTCCTAAACCTCCAATGGCCTCTCAATCTCGTACCACTGTTCTCGATGACCCCGTGCTTCAACCATGCGATACTGATAGCTCTTTCGTTCACGATGTCGAATACTTGCCTTTGGTAGACCCCCAAGATTACCAATACTCAGACTACGCTCCTTGGGAGTGGGTACCGGGTGACGAATTTGGAGGGATCTTACCAGACGCAACAGTGGATTATGGCGACAACTTTGAAGAGCAACTTTTCAATAACAATCTTTCCTTTCATCAGTGGCACGAGCTGGAAGGCATGCATCAAGACGAATTCTATATCCAAACGACAGATTACGAGGAAGAACGATATTGCATGCAAGACGAGAGTTTAGACGGAGATGAAAATCGATACGATGATGACGGATACGATTCACCAGAATATGAGGACACCATCTCTTGGAATACGAGTCCAATACACGGCAATAACTCGACCACGTCGAACTCAGACAATAATTACCACACCATAAACTTCGAAGACTCGCCAAGCATAGGATACCTTTGCACAGAGAATAAAGAGTCTGATGGTGGTTTTCCAGGCAGGTTCGCGGAAGGAAAGGCATTACTTCTCGGGTACGCTGAGAATGGTGTTCAAACTTTTGTCTCAACCCGATTGCCTTATCGACCACAGCTATCTCGAGCAGAAGCTGATGTCGCGAAGAGACTGAAGAACCATTGGTTACCCCAACACTTGTAGATATTGCATAACCGCACATAAGACTTAGTAGAGATAATGACCACTTATCATCGCTTATTTTGATATATCACGTGGGTCGCGTCTTGTCACGCTTTGTAGTCGCTATTGAGGGTGTCAAGAAACCATTTGGTTGATTGTTCTCATGTGTATCCCAGTGTTTGATTTTGCCTCGCACATAGCAGGTGCTCTGACCAATGCAGAAGTTTAAATTAGGAGGGCCGAATAGAGTATCCTCTACTTATTTCAGACGCGTCGAGTCACATCATCCGAATCACACAGCTTGCTTACTGCTATTTGGCCTATTTCTCGTGCCATATACTTAAGAAACTCACCCATTTCCACAAACAGCCTACACCCACGTCGACTTTGCGTCTCCATGAGATACAAGGAGAACAATACCATAGGATCGAGCATGTCTGTAAGTCCATATCAGATTTTTCAAAAACGCGTTGACAACTTGCATCCCCCAGACTATTTCCGTGAAGCCCGAGCCCCGAGAGACCGTCATAACCCCTTTGACGCGTTCAGACTCCCTCAATCAAGAATCTGATTCAAGTACAATCAAAACCACTCAAGTAAAGACAGAAACAACAAATGCAGCTCGCGTTGTGGGTGCCTTAATTAATCGTGACGCGATGTGTCTCATTGGAATTTTCACCCTCCTCCAGTTCATTGAAAGAGGGCTTCCAGTTCCTATGTACGCGCAACAAAACGTGAAAAGCTCTTCCCAGACGCATACAGCCCAGCAAGGTGTCATTTCTACGAAAGCTGAGGATGCAAACATGGATGATGGGATTGATGCCCTCGCAGCGACATTATCAAGGGGCACTTGTTTCAGTGTCTATACTTCACCGAAGGATATTAAGTACACTCCAGAGAAAGCTCTTAAAGAAGGCTTAGGCATGGTTACATCGATCAAGGCGAGTTTGAAACACCTCCAGCTTGGCAGTAAGCTTCGTCAGGAGGTATGGATGCGTGAAATCGATAGGTGTGTCCATTATACAACGGTATCGAGGGAATAGAGCTAATTGTTCTACAGTCTCACCAGCCAGGGTTCGCCTACGACTCTGATTGCGGTTTGCGGTGGTAGGTTGTCCCCTAGACATATTCGATAAAACATTGCTGACTTTGGGACCAAGCTACTGGAGCAGGAAAATCGTCGATCTTGAATGCTATTTTAGATGGTATGGCATGTTATTTATCACTATGCCCACCTTGAGCTAATGTGCGCATATAGACAACGTCGTTCCCACTAGCGGCATGCGTGGTTAGATATATTTTCCGTTGTTCAAACTGTTGTAACTGACAAATGTCCTCAGCATGCACTGCCGTTGTCACAGAACTCGCTTACCACGACAAACGTACCATCGATGCTGACATCTCCTTCCTTTCCGAAGTTGAGTGGAGAGAGGAGCTCGCCATCCTCCTTACGGATCTCATTGACGAGGACGGACGCCTCAAACGAAGCACTGATCTCAAGAGTGATGCTGGTATAGCTTGGCAAAAGGTAGAAACCCAGTTCCCGATCCCCTTTTCTGACCCTTCCCAACGCAGGTTCATGCCGTGTATCCTACGATATCTCAGGAGCAGCTGATTCATATGTCTGCCGACCAGATAATTGCTCAGGACCAAAGTTTGTTTGCTTGAAAACCTCCCAAACCTTAATCACTGATTCATGTAATAGCCATAGCCAAGATTCTCGGAGTCACTAAAAAGATCGTGGCCCCGGATTCTAAGATCTTTGCCAAGGAAATAGGAAAGTATATTGACTCCAAGGACCAAAAACGAGGCGACAAGAAAGATAACGAGAAGAAGTCGAAGAAAAAAACTCTCATGGATAAAGTTAGGGAGGCGAGCGGAACCTCACGCACCAAAGATAAAAAGGTGGACGCGGATGGGCCAGCTCTCTGGCCTTTGATTCGACAAGTTAATGTGCGGTGTAACTCGGCCGCTCTCGCTACAGGCGCCATCTTGGTCGATCTACCTGGTATTGACAGTCATCCACGCTATCTTGAATTCAACTAATGATGAGCTCATTGTCTAGGTGTGGCCGATGCTAATGCTGCCCGTAACAATATTGCGAAAGATTACATGAAAAAATGCGATTGTATTTGGATCCTTGCGCCAATTACCAGAGCCGTTGATGATAAGACCGCGAGAGGTACTAACCCTGTCATGAACAGTTGTAAGGTTTTGAGATTGACATTTGGTCGAATAGATTTGCTTGGTGATGCTTTCAAGATGCAGCTAATGAGTGTGTCCAGCCTTTTTCAAGTAATTTACGATCATTGTTTCTGACTTGCACTTTTAGTGGGTATGGAAGCCAGATTCTTTCGGCATCTAACTTAACTTATCAATCGTGCGATTCTGCATTTCAGATGGCAAGTGGGTACACCTTCATACTTTTCCTTTATTCACCAGCTCAATGATGATATGCGTAGTTATGATGATCATGCTATCACCTTCATCGGTACGAATTATTCGCCAATGCGAGGCCATCTTTTCTGACTTCCTATAGCAAGTAAATGTGATGACGTCTCCTGCTCAGAGGTCATTCGTGCTCTTCGACTCGAGGATGAGCCTGAACTCGAAGAAATCGAGGCGCGCCTCGAGGGCTTTGACGAAGAAACGACTAATTGGAAGGCAACCAAGGGTTTCGAGGAAAAGTCTGCGAAAGGTGAAACATTATTTCAAAATGTATTATTACCGCTAATTTTTTTTTCAGCCATTGAGAAGGACCTGAAGAGGCTTCGAGCAGTAGTCGCCGAGTACGAGGAACACTTAGAAGCCTTAAACGACGGAAAGCCATTTACTCCTTCTATCACGGCAAAGAACGCCAAAGCCGCCAAAGCCAAAGCCGGGAAAGCATCCAAAAAACGAAAGAACGCTCGTGGTGGCAAGAAGGGTTCCGCTAAGCGGCACCGCAGCAGTGATTTTGACGAAGACGACTCGATGGACTCTGACAGTAATTCCGATATAGACAGTGACAGCGACTCTGAGGACGAACAACAGGATTCCGACATCGAATCCAAAAAATCTGACATAGAATCAGACTCAGGCAGTGATGATGGAGAGAATGATCAGGACAACGAAGAGGAGGAAGTCACCCAGGAGTTTCTCAAGGAGAGAATCAAAGAAACCAAGGCAAGTATCAAGTCAGGACGAAAACGTTTATCAGACTCCCGGAAACAGAAGAAAGACGCTGTCGATGCTCTGGCTACCCTGAAGAAGAATATTGCCAAGGCTCAGCGAGAAAAGAATGCATTTTGTTCTTTGAAGCGTTCGGAGGTAATTTTTTGTCTTGTGCCATGCCCGATATCTGTTCACGCGACTTTTCAAGTTCTCTCGCGACGTTCTCAAGGAAGATTTCCGAGTCGGTTTGAAAGATTTAGATGGTTTGTTTTCTGCTTTATCTACTGGCGGATGACTTATCAAACTTCCATTTCAGACGCTGCTGCCGAGGAGCGTGATCCGGATAATTTCGATCCGAGCCATAGTCTTCGTGGTACGGCACCTTGATTATGGTTTACCAATTTAGTCTGATTCTCGCCTTGCAGATTACGACGCTATTGATCTTCCAGTATTCACTTGCTCCAGCCGTGATTATGTTCGTCTGAAAGGTCACACATTCTTCTTGCGTGTCCGTTGGAGCACGCGCCTAATCGTTCAATTTTCAGGTCAAGTCAAAGGTGATGGTGAACCCACCTGTTTCTCGAACGCACGAGATACTGGAATACCACAGTTACAGAAATGGTGTCATCAGTTGACCATTTCATCTCGTGAACGTACCGCGAGGAACTTCTTGGCACACCTCAAAACGTTCACCACATCTGTCCAGTCATACGTCCAAGGTATTGGTGATGTTACCGTTGCAGACCGCGAAGACTTGCGTCAGAAGTGGGAGTCCGGCAACGCCAAGGACGACCATGACGACGAGCACGAGCACTCAGATGACGGGTATGGCAAGTTTGGCGTTTGGCCGAATTCAGACGATCCATTTGCAGATATTTATGTCGAATTGGGTGGTAATCCCGGTGCTGCGTTGTATTCAATGCACAAGGAAAAACCTGCGCCAAAAGTTGATGAGTACGGTCATCCTGTTGGTATTGCCCCTCGACTTGCTCTAGTCAGTTAACACAAAGAGAGACATCAGCCCGTGCTAACCCTTTCTTCTAGGAATTCTCCAAATCAGTAGATAACTGTGTCAAAGAACTTCAAGAGCGCTTTAAGGAAGGTCTTGAGGATAAGTGCAAGACTGGTGCTGCACACGTGAGGTCCTAACATTTCCTTCGAAGACCACACTGATTATATCATTCCTTAGGCTGCCGCCGCCGCCGCCGAAACCTCTGATCAATTTGCTGCGTCCATGCACTGGAACACATATCGAGCAAGTGTGTGCTAAATCTATCGAGCGCTGGCATTGTTCGCTGATTGTCCCTCAGCGCTCCGTCGCCACGGATCATGGCGCAGAGATCTGAACGTTGAATTTATTGGCCCCTTTACTAGAAACATAGCCCACTCATGGAGCAAGGTCTTTGAGTCTGATCTATTCGGACCTTTCGAAGCCTCCTCCATGGCGTCAATCAATAAGCTGCTCAAGGACTTCGAGGACTCCGCGGCTCAGGGCCTCAAGGACCGGACGAAGATGCAAGGAGAACAGTGCCTTGAGGAAGCCCATGTTGCTTTGAAAAAGACCATGGAGGTCGTACGCGAAACGATGAATAACGAGCAGAAGGAAATATCCCGATGCATGGCGCCACATGTTCAGGCGCAGCTCACTGATGGATACGACCGTGCTATGGAAGAGAGAGGCCCCGGAAGTGTAGCACGCCAGAAGGTGCTTTTTTGACTCTGTTTGTATTGCTGCAACCTTTGACGCACCCCACCACATTTCAGGCTGTTTTCCACGACTTCATCAATGATTGCAAGGATGAGATTTTCGACGATGGTGCGGACGTTGTCATGGAACGCTTGACAAAGGCGGCAGATGCGGTTGGCGAGGCACTCGACATGTCATTGGGACAGCTTGCGCAAAAGGTGCGTTAAACCCACTCCTCGTTGACACGCTCATCTGAGAGCCACTTGCTACACGAGATCGAGGTCAACCTGTCAGTCCTTTGGGAGGGCACACGCGATGACACTGTCCAGGTCAAAGCGCGCAAGGACATCATGACTATTGTCAAGGTGGTTCTCCAGCATGTTGATTTCTGGAACACAGCCCGGGAGACGCGGCCTGCTATGGGTGCAAACACCAATGACGACTCCATGGAAGTCTTACAGCCTACCAGCTACTAACTATTTGCTTTCGTGACTTAGTGAATTCTTGCCTCTTGATATCCCTTTCCACTATGCTTTCCCTCTATTCACTCTACGAATCCCTGTATAATAGCTTGTACATTCCTAGTCAATCAGAAATAACATCTGTACGGAGTACATTTTTTGAGCTATCAATGGAACGAAGGCATATGCTATAAGGATCTAGAATACAAGTCATGTTGTAGTAGGATATAATCGTCTGGGTACGATCTCATAGTAAAGTTCGTTCGGTCATCGTCGGAATGGATGTCGTAGCATAGCGTCTCGAGGCCCCATAAGCCCCTCTTCAAACACGGTACACAGGGCGCCCTTTTCTATCCACCTCCGCTCCGGTGCGGGCATCTGAATACCGCTGCCTGCGCGAGTACCCCATGAATCCCCATGTCCCTTTATTGTTCCTATACTTGAATGGCCCACGGGGCGCAAGTCCAAAGAAACGGCGTATGCGTTCTCCAAACGAGATATCGTAGTAGGCAGGTCCATATGTGCCAACATAGCCCCCGCCTGCATAACTTGGTTGCTGGGAGAAGGGTGAATACCAATGGTGCAACAAGGCTTGCTTGAGAACATACCATAACTGGAGCAGCAGGTGCGATGACGGTGGGATTGTGAGAGGAGTGGTGGTGGTGGTGACCGTGGTCATGATGGCTCCCATGACGGCTACGGTGACTGTGGTGGCTGCCCTGGGATGGGACGACAACGACAGGATCCGGTTGGCCTAGATATTGAGGTTGATAGCCAGCATTGTATCCAGCGTTAGAAGAGGCGTAGACAATGGGTTGACCCGCGCCATAGGCAGAGCCTTGAGTCGGATAATAGGCAGACATTTGGTGTGAGTTCGTGATACGGTCGTGAAAGGAAGGAGCTCAAACTTGTTATATGTAGGAAGATTTGGCGCCTGATGGTTCAACTTTCTTTCATCCGGGGATAGCGACATCATTCTTCTCAGAACTGACATATGAAACTTGTATGAAACCAGTCCACATATGTAGACGCATGTTTTGTACAGGTATTACAGCGCCTGGCGCTCCAAGATGCAATGCATAGAGTAGTGTATTATGGAGCTTGATTGACGACGTCACCATTTCACTTACAATTACAAGTATGACGTAGGAGCGACCCAAAATCTTGTCCAGGCATAGCATGGCTAAGCCTCTTATTTTTAAAGAAATTGTGTCTATGTCACTTACTATACTTTTCCCCAAGCTTTTCTCTATCGAATTGTCATGTCATTCATTCATGACTCGTCGGAATCTCCTAGTCCATTAACGTCAAGGATGTATCTATCGAAAAGCTCGATTCATTGGGAGTGTCTGCATCCTTCATTCAATATATAAGTACGGATGAGGTCAACGATCTCTTCGCCACGAAAGAACTGCAGGGAGAAGCTGAGCTCCAAAGCTTTCCACCAAAGTATGCAAATTTAGAGTTTTGGTGTTCTGATATGAAATGGACGAAGTATACGGATACTATGGAGGCTACTCCAGTGCCTCAGGGAAGTCACCCTCATCGAGGTCATGGGGCTGTTGACGGTCAGTTAGCGAAACACGAAGATATCGCATAATGCAAGAAACACACCTCCTTGGGCTCCTCATCTTCTCCATACTGCATTGTGTAATCTATATGGCTCACAACGGTCTCCAGTGAATCAGAATTGGTGAGGTCAAGGGGCAAGAACGAAACAAGAGGGTGATCCTCGATCTAAGGATGTAATTCAGAAAAGCTGACAACGAGTATCATATGGATGGCACATACGAGTTGAACGATCGCTTGGTTGAGAGCATGAAATCGAGGATTAGACGGGTTGGCCTGCGAGCCGTGACTTGTTGCAAGTAACAGGGGATCTGGATCAAGATATCTAGATGGGCATTTGAATATCGTCGCACCCACCCAATTTGATGCCTGACGTACCTTGCAATATTTTTGCGTCCACGCATACCGTTCCTCGCTCCACCGGAAGGATCTTCAGGATTTGAAGTTACAAGATCCATTTTTGACATGATGTTGATCCATGGAATTTCAAGGTTGACCATGGCCGACATTGCAGAGAGTACACCGCTGTGCAGATAGCTCAGACGGAAAAGCGGGTGATGGAAGATTCGGCGGCGCACCTGAAGAATTTGTATCTGTCCTCCATAAATTGCGACTCTATCAGATAGACCGCACATGTTCGAATCCCTAGCCTTTGCAAGTTCTGCACCAACGTTGGAAGGAATGGATGGTGTGTGTATAACTCAATCTGGCCTACTCATCTTTAACAACCTTAAATGATAAGATAACTCCTCATTCTCACCTGGGCAGTCGATAACAAGATAGTCGTCCTCGAACCCACCGAGCTCATCCTCGAGCCAGTCCATATTTTGTAGGAGATATCTGTGGCAAGCGTTGAATTGTCCCAGTCCTGACCGCCCTCATCATATCGACTCACTCACTCACTCGAAGCAGTAAACGAGGCCACCATTTGGACCATATCCAAGCTCATTCATTACATCTTCCAAATTTATTAAATCCCGAATATCGATGACCGGCGCATACTCGAAGCTGTTTGAGTCAGCTGCTGGATCGAGATTGACGAGATGACCAGTTCTCTTGGATGCCTGGAGATGTGTGAGGAAAGAAGTGCTGAATGTTGATTTTCCAGCTCCCGCAGGGCCAGTGACTAGTACTGCATATCGCATTGAGTCGAGGAGAGGGTCTTGGTGCAAGTTTGATTTTTTGGAAGGGGGACGAGATCACGATCGAAACAAGGCAAAGAGTTATTCCCACGGTCGACGAGCACACTTCCTCAGTGCCGCCATGTCGAGGCCGCCAGTCAATCCAGATAAGAGCGTAGCTGGCATCGCCGTAGACCCACTAACTCTCGAACGCGTTATCCCGGAGTCCAAACGCTCGGACGGAACGTGAGTATCCTGATCTTCCTTTTCGCGTCAGTGTATCGTGTGCTGACCTCCACTTGGAAGTGTTCGCAAGCAGATCAAGATCCGTCCGGGATTTACGCCCCAGGAGGATGTGCGCAGGTTTAGAGGGACGCGCCAGGCCCAGATGGATGCCAATGCACTGCCCAAGGGACACATAATTGGCTGGGCGCCTCCCCCTCAAGCGGCTTCAGCATCTGATGTGAAGCCTTTGAGCAAGGCTGCGAAAAAGAACGCAAAACGGCGGGAGAAGAAGCAGGAGGCGAAGAAAGAAGAGGTGCCTGATAACTGGGACGATGATGAGGCAGAGGATGCTCAAGCAGCGCCGACCAAATCTACAAAAGAGTCGAAAACCGCATCATCCACTCAATCCCCGGGATCTCAAGACGCGTCTGCAGCTACGGAGGAGTTATCGAATAAACTAGGCAAGCTGGAGGTCAAATAGCTCAATGCTGGATATTGATTAGCGTTGCCTACATTTCTGTACATTAATGTTGTGTATAAGTACTAGATGGGAGTTCTGGGTGGTATAGTGGTGCTACAAGTCGTAATGTATTATGAGCCTTGCTCGTGCGGATCGCATACCTTGCGTCTATGGGTTGATATCTCTATGGGGCCAGCCCGAGCAAATGTCGCTATGTAGCCCATTCCGAGCCATTGCTGGGCTCTGGATGTGGACGGACTGGTTGTGGAGGAGGCGGGGGTGAACTTGGCGGTTTTGCTTTGGGGCGAACCTCCATCATTATAATGATGAAGAGAACAAAAGCAGAAAGAGTCACTTGAGCGGCGAGTCAGAACCGGGCAGACACGTGGAGAGGCAGTTTACTCACAAACAGCGCGTCGCATATTCTCCCATTTGATCTCTTCGACGTCGGTACGAAGGTCACTAACACTGACGATTACTTTGTTCAATATTTCCTGTAACTGTGTTGAAGATCGTCAAACGTAAACTGATGATATATGAAACAAACTTCAATGGCAATATCACGTTGCTTGTGATCTGATTTCGTCTCGTTCTTTCGGCTGTCCACATCCATCTGGATTCTAAAAGGTGGATCATGAGTCTTCATATGAACAAAATGGAGAAACAGATACGCACTCGTGCTTCAAGGTGTTAAGGTCCTCCTTCATTTTCACGTCTAACTTGTCGACTTCCCGACGCAATGCTGCCGTCGCGGTTCGTATAGCCGCCGAGTCATTCTTGGTCATCATGGTAATTTCTGCACGCAGTTCTGAAAGCGCGGCACGGAACAAGTAGGCTTGCTATAACAAATACGTAAGCAATGAGGTATATCAGCGTTTTGAAAGGCATACATTGTCTAGATCCTTCGCTGTTAGCCCCTCTCTGCGCACTTTGCTTATACGATCGACTAGAAGGGCGCGCGTTGCACGCATTAGACCACGCGCTGTTGGTTCCGGGAATGTCTTCTCCAATGCGAGAAAGAAAGCATGCGTATGAAATGGTGGGTTGGAGTATGTTGGAGGGGAAGTATGCGCGACCTCAGTCGAAGGCACGTTAGATACACGGGATATCCCTGTCAAGGGCTGGTCATGGGTGAAAGTAGCATTCGACCGGGAAGAGCTCGGACCAG
>JABCKO010000007.1:111772-122078 GCA_018855915.1 Tephrocybe sp. NHM501043
GGCAAAAGAGTGGGGGGCGCTGCCTGAAGAAGAATCGTGCGGATGAGGAGCGAGAGATATCGACGTAGAATTAGACGGCCCTTGAGGTATTGGAGGGTCCGCGATTATTTGTTCTGTGTGTAGATAACGGTATGCTGCTCTGTGAATGGGCGACAATGACGGTGGTGGGTGCTTGTTTGCTGCAACCAGACGACAAACTCGGGGCAAGTTGCGGAGCATGGGTGGCCACTTCCGACCAGATGGGTGTTCTGGTCAAGTACTTGTTGATGCTTGTTGAAATTCATCCGTTATCCCATTTACATTCTTCACCTCTAAGTAGGGTTCTTGTGAATAAATGTTGTATTCTTTACATGTGTTTATATACACTGTTAATAACATGTCATTAACATCACTGTCCATTATGATTCAAAACAATATGTGCTTATATGTGAATAATTCAGACAATTCGGACTTTTGGAAAGAGACATCAGATAAAGCTCAATGGGGCTTTTTGAAGGGCTTTGATAGCGGCTCACTTTTTTCATTATGTTAATGAGACCGAGAGAATAAAAACCCACCCACATTTTGTTACCAGCCAGTTGTCAAGTTCCAAAAATTTGATGAGGAGACCTTGAAAAGGCTGTGTAGACTCGAGGAAGAAAGTACTGTTGGTCAGGTACAAACAGCTGATGCTGTGGAGACTGTGGAGAGCGATGATGAGGATATTGACCATGAGAGCCTGCCCATGGATGGAGAGGTTGAGATGCACCTGGTCAACTCACCAGCAACAACGACAATGACAGGATTTAAGGTGGAGAAATCCCATCAACCTGGTGTAAGCACCCGCTGGGGGCGCCCACTATAAGGAAAAGGAAAAGGCGAGCGGAACGAGGGACAGAATAGGTACAAGAGATTTATTGATGGAAGAAAAGAAGAATGAGTACAGGTTCTGTCTAGATGATCGTTATATAACGAATGTGGAATGAGAAATTAGGTAAGTGTAATGCTTACACCCACCTATTGCAGTCCCTCGATGATATGGTCGATGTAGTGTTAAAACACTTCATGACCAAGTTTGTTCATGATTGGTACTGGTGCTGTTGAGGCATGAGATGGGAAAGCGAGTTGTCGTTTGCTATGTAACATTTTAGGAGGGCAGCATGGAAGGTCAGATGTATTGTTATGGTGTCTGGCAGTTCTAGTGTATAGGTCGAGGTCTCCAGGAAGGTGTGGATGACTTTGTAGGGTCCATTGTACAGGGGCATTAGCTTTGCCACACATCCATTGAAATGTTGCTTTCGAGGCAGCTCCTCACCATCACAGGAGTCTTTGTACGAAGTAACCTCTTTCATTCTGAATCTAGGAGGCATGGTATGATATCTAACTACTTTACATGATCGTTACAGTGGGCAAGATTGCAAACACGCTTCTGGGGGGTAGATAGAGCCTGGTGACCCCTGGTGTCTATCTAGACGGTCTGATAAAATAATTAGAAAATACTTGTGCATAACAAAATGAGTGAGATACATAGTGAGCAAGATAAGTAGTGTAAAGAACAGACTGTGGTCTGCTTGTTTCAAAGGCTTGATTTGGATGGAATTAATGAGTCTTTCTGAGACATGTTGGAGAACTCATTGGTAGTGTTGGTAATGAAAGGTGTTGGAGGATTTAACGGGAAAAGTTGTAGAACAAGGAGGTGTAGAACAGGGGAGTGGTGCAGAACAGGGAGGTGGGTGGGTGCCAAAACTGTAAGGCATACCTCTATTCAAGAACCAAAGAATCACGTGTCCATTCTGACATGGCTCAAAACCTGTTCCTCTCTCATGCCATCCCTCCTTTCAGAGGACTCTCATTTTGAGGCAGCTCCTCACTATCACAGGAGTCTTTGTACAAAGTAAAGTAACCTCTTTCATTTCTAATCTAGGAGACATGGTATGATATCTAACTACTTTACATGACTTTTACAGTGGGCAAGATCACAAACACACTTCTGGGGGGTAGATAGAGCCTGGTGACCTATATGAGAAGCCACAAGCACATCAAGGCAGCTTGATACCCCCTCAGAGAGTGTGCAGATGTCCCAATTCATGTCTGTCTTGTAGAAGTGGAGAAAGATATTTGACATACATAGGTGCAATGGTATGAAGGGATTGCTAGTAATGAAGGAAAGCATCCAAAGACCATCTGCCTAGCATTTTGACCACATCTGGAGGAATACCAGCCAATAGTAGGTGTGTTGTACCTCCAATGTGCAAGCAGTGTCCCAAAATTGGTCCTTTCCCTTCTGAAGCTAGAATTGCATTGAAATGGCAGAGGAACTTCAATTTTGTTAAGGCCAGTCTTGTGCCAGAGGGGTAGATGTAGGAAGCAAGGAGAGGAAAGGATGTGTTATTACTGTTTAGGGATTTGTGATGGTCCAAGGCATTAATCAGATCAAGGTCTGTCTGTTTTGCAAGAACAATGTCTTCACCTTTGATGCCACCCATTTTTGTGTTTGGCAGGTGTAGTGTTCTTGAACCCATAGTCATAGCAGGTTGTAAATGGGACCAAGAAGGGAATAGGTTTGGGTTATAATCCTTTTCCTGGTTTGGGAGATATTCACCCCATTGAAGGGGGAGCTGAAGCCATCCATAACCCTGTCCAAGAAGAAGCTGAAGCTGAAAATGATCACAACCCCGGAAGAGGAGGAAGAGAATCTGAAGCTGAGGCCAACCACAACCCTGTCAAAGGAGGAGAAGCTGAAGCTGAAGCTGACCACAACCTAGGCAAATCTGTCTCCAGAATGTAGCCAAAGCAGTGGCAAAAATGCAGGCATTCATTAGAAGATTGAGTCCTTGTTTGAGAATTTGTAGCATTTCAAGAGATACAGCCAGTCTTTCTGGTCTGATTGATGTTGATGATTGCATGTTTTCAACACCTCAAATGATGTATTTGAGATGTAGAGAGTTGAACTATGGGTGATGATTCTTAATATGCCAGCTTCTGATAGCATCAATTTTTTTATTGGACAGTTCTGCTGGCATGAATGCCACTAAAGGATGCTGCAAAGTCACAAATGAGTTCCTCACTAGCAGGTAAGGCTTCAGATTCAGGAATTCCTTTGTTGTTGCAGAATTTGAGGAACTCATTGATCTGGGGTGTGTATCATGAGGCTGTTGAAGATTTCCAGGCTCTAGCTATTGCTTTGTCTATATCATTCTGCCCAGAGTTGCCTGAAGATATAGTGTTCAAAGCTATGAGTTTGACTAGATAACAAATAAGAACTCAGTTGCAGAACTCATAGTGAGAACAAAACTATAATTAATACCTAGATAATAAATAAGAACTAGGTAGAAAGGAAGTCATAAAGTAGGATGACAATGAATGGTAATCATACCTCAGTTGCAGAACTCATAGTGAGAATGAAACTGAGGTATGATATCTCCAAAGAACATTTTAAAGGGAGGGCTGTAAGCGAGTACATGTGATAAGATATTGAGGTACATCTATCAGATGTGCTCACCCTTTGACACTCCCACTTGTGTTGAGCCAGAGACCCATTGCTTTGGTAAACTTCCAGTGTTTATTGTAACCAAGAGGTTTTGTAAAAATATCTGCCACCATATCTTCTGTAGGGATGTAATGTACAATTGCTTGTTGTTTTCCAATAAGGTTGTCATGTAAATAGTGATATTTTCATTGTATGTGTTTTGTTTATGAACAATATTGTGCCTCCTTTGTCAGCATTATAGCTGCCTGGTTGTCGCAAAATAATTTTGATGGTTTCTTCTGGGAGTGACCAATGTCTTCAAAAAAACTTTGCAGCCATGCCAGATGCTGTTCTGCATAGCAGAGTCCTATGTACTCCAATTTGGTGGATAATAGAGAGACCATTGTTTGGTGCTCTGAAGCCCAAATGATAGTGCCACAATTTGTAATGAACACATATCTGGATATGGATCTGGACATGTCTGAGTTACCAGACAATCCACATCAGAATAACCATGGAATGACATATTTATCATTACATTGTTTCCATCAAACTTTAGCTTCATATTCTTTATTGTGTTGAGGTACCAAAGAACACATTTTGCAGCTGTCCAATGTTGATTTTTGGGATTTGCATTAAAACATCTAAGTACCCCAACTGCATATGCAATATCAGGTCACATACCTATCATTGCATACATTAGTGAGCCAACAATGCTAGAATAAGTTACTGATTTTCCACCAATCTTCATTTCAAAAATTATGGCACTGTTATCAGGATTGCTTGCAGTCAGTTTTGAACTTGACATCATAGGAGTCCAGGTGAGCTTTGAGTCTTCCATGCTACAGCATTCTACTACTGATCTAATATATTGTGATTGCAATATGTAAATGGATTGTCATGCTTGGTCCCTGCAGCTTTTGATTCCTAGAATATAAGTTGCTGGTCCCAAGTCATGCATTTTGAACATATCAGATAATTTTTGTTTGATTGAGTCTATGAACAAACATGAATTGGCAGTGAGGATAAAATCATTGATATATATGACCAAAAAGCAGACCTTGGTGCCTTCCTTGTAGACATAGAGGCATGTTTCAGCATTTAGATGCATAAATCCCAGCCCTTGAAGCTTTTTGCCTAATGTAAGATTCCAGGTTTGGCCAGTCTGTTTCAGTCCATAGAGAGATTGCTTCAACCTCTAGCAATGGCTATCAGGAATTGCAACTCCTTCAGGTGGGTTCATATATAATTCTCCCTCTAATTCTCTATTCATGTATGCTGTTGCAATGTCCATCTGGTTGAGTTTGAGATCATACTTTGCTGCTAAGACAAGAATTATTTGGATTGATTCAAGGTTGGCCACTGGTGCCCAAATCTCTTTGTAGTTGACTCCCTCATGTTGAGTGAACCCACATGCAACTATTCACACTTTATAGTGCTTGATGTTGCTGTTTAAATTGTATTTAATTCAGAACACAGATTTTGAGGTTATTGGTTTTACTTCTGCAAGGATTGGAGTGACATCAAAAACATCATTGTTGATAAGATTTTGCAGTTCCTTGCTCAATGCAGATTTCCATTTTTGGGAGTCTGGCCCATATGCCTCTTTTGCATTTCAAGGAGTGTTATGATTTTTAGGACCTGTCTGTGAGATTCTTGCAAAGTAGGTATCTTCCTCTGACTCAGGTTCAGATGGGCTCAGGTAGTTGTCACTGACATCACTGATTTGAAGGTCATCAGCTTGAGCCTGTATATCAAGCAAGGTATGATGAGTGACATCTTGTACTGGGTTGTTAAATTCAGCATCAATTCATAGGTGTTTATCTGCTCAAGATGCATTTCATTGCTTTTCTTGCAGATCTACTACTCTTTGATAGTCTGCATTTTGAACCACTAGCACTTTGACTCATGAACTTGTGCCTCTTCCACTGAATCTATGTCTTCTGGAGCATGTTCTGATTGAGTATGTTATCTCCTTTTGCTTGTCACATTTATTGGAAAAGGATTTGGTGGAGTAGGGGGTGGTCAAGGTGGAATGCCAATTTGTGGGGGATTGGAAACATGTGGTGCTATGTTAGTTTAAATCTCTGGTGCATCTCTGCTATTCACACTTTTCTCTCCCACTGACTCTTGTTTTTCCTTTATAGTCCAATTCATCATCTGAATCACTTTGTGAGACTGTCAATTTCTTCTGTGGTCTTCTAATTTCTTGATTTGGTATTAGAAGATTTGGTTTCCACCTTTCAAGTGTGGTGTTATTGAATGCAGGTGGTAAGTCTCTATTTTCATCAAATTTGACATGTCTGCTGCTGAATGTTTTGTTTTTTTCAACATCCAGGAGTTGGTATGCCTTCTTCCTTGGTGTATATCTAATGAGAACCACTTTTCAAGCTTTATTGCTGAATTTTCCACTCTGGTTGTCTTTGGGGATTAAGGCATAACCAATTGAGCCAAAGGGTTGGAACCATGATATATCCACCTTCTGGCTGAAGAGCATTGTGTATGGGTTTTTCCCTCATAAACCAGAGGCTGATGTTCAACCAATAATTGTGGCTGCAGTAAGCATTGCTTCAGACTAGAATTTCTTGGGCAGTTTTGATTCAATGATCATTGCAGTAGCTGTATTTACCAGCATTTGATTCATTCATGCTGCCAATCTATTTTGCTCTGGTGTATCAGCTGCTGTTGTGAGGTGAACTGTTCCTGTTGCTCCTAGCTCCCTCTGAAAATTGTGTCCAGTATACTCTCCACCATTGTTTGATTGGAAGAAGCTGATGAAATTGTTTAACAGCTGTAGGGTCCCTATTTTAGCATTAAAGAACAATTCAACATCTTTTTTGAACTCCCAAAAGCATTGGAGGGCTTCACTTTTGTGCTTCATAAAGTAGACCCAAGGGAATTTGCTATAACCATCAATGAAGGTGATCCAATAGCAATTTCCATGTCAATATTGTGGTGTGATTGGTCTACCAACATCAGAATGTATTATTTTAAGTGGTCTTGAGGCACTTTGTCCTTTCTGTTTAAAGGGCAATTTCTTTGATTTTGCTAGAGTGCACAGTTCACAAAATTTTGCTTTTTCAGTTACTTGGTCTATTCTCTTGACATGCCCATCTTTCACCTTTGGATAAGGAATTAGAGAGATATGTGTCCTAATTGACAATACAAGATGTTGATATCAATGGATGTGTAGGCGTGGATTTTTGAGACAATGTTGAAATGATATAAATTGTTTTTTAGGTGCTAGTGAGGATAAGCTTTCACCCTTTAGATGTTTTAATTTGGCATGTTCCTTTCTTGAAAACCATACAGTGTCCTGCTTTATCCAATCTTTGTATTGAAACCAGCATCAATTGAAAAGACAGGACATATAAGGTGTTTTCAAGCTCAGTAACTTCCAATTTTCCATTGACCTCACATTATAGTGAAATTGTCCCTATCCCAGTGGCCTCTACAAAGGAATTGTCACCAAAGTATATTTTACAAGAGGGATTGAGTTCCTTGAATGAGCTGCACTTAAACTAGTCTTGATGTGGTGTCATGTGCACTGAAGCTCCAGAATCTGCAATAGCATTTGTTCCTTGAGGTGAATCTGACTTTGTGTTTCTGATGTAGGCCAAAATTTGTGACATTAGGACTTTGGAGATATGGACAGGTTTAGCATTTGAATATCCTGCAGTTCCTCCCTCTAAATCTGTGTCTGTACTATCAGATTCTGTCAAAGACTCATAGCTAGCTTGATTTGCTTTTTCCCTCTTCTTCTTTCTCCCTTTGCTCTTTGCTTTTTCTTTGGGTTACCATCAGGTTTTAGCAAGCAACATTTAGAGGTATTGTGAGTTGTTGAGTTATGGAACATACAAATTTTGGTTTAGTCTTCTTTTTTGTGTTTGGTGTCTGCTTTCAGAGCTGCTTCAGACATTGCTCCTTGTTGAGCAGCAGTGGTGAATGTGAGCTGATTGGTGAGTTGTTTGAATATGCTTTGAGTTCCAGGAGCAAGGGAGTTAAGAACAGTAGCACAAAATGACTCCCAGACATTGTTTTTAGGGAGTGAATGCAAGAGTATGAATACAAGGAATTCATTATTGATTTGTTTCTTCATTGCTGTGAGTTTAGCATTTCCAGCAGAGATCATGGAGATGTGATTGTTCAGAGTAGACATCAATCCATTCCATTTTAGGTTGAGCATAGAAATGGATGTGTAAAAGGCTGTTACCCCTACATTAGTGTTAATATGGATAGATGTGAGTTTGTTGAACATGTCTTTTACATGAGGAAGATCTCCAATTTTGAGAGCCAAATGGTCTGAAATGTATGAGTTGATGATTCCAACAGCTTTGGCATTGCATATGGTCCAGCTGTTAGTGTGTGAACCAGTTATGGAGCTTGTTGTAGGAACACTATCAGTGGGATTTCCAGGAGATTTGGTTTGGGTAGGCACAGCTTGAGTGGTATTTGGTGTCATGATGACATCCCAGACCTTCTCTTAGTGAAGTTTCACAGTAATGCAAGACTTCCAGATCTGATAATTTTCTGGACCCATGAGGATTGGACATGTAGCAGTTTCTGTCATTGACATAATGTGTTGTGATCACAATGGGTGATATTATAGAAGTGATGATTGTGGTGATTGCAAAGGGATCAAAGCTAGATTTAATTGGATATGGCAGTGTGGGATGTGTATGTCCCTTTTGAGTTTGCTATTGTCTTAATGGGTGAAGGGTGAAGGGCCCATAACCTTTCAAAGCTATGAGTTTGACTAGATAACAAATAAGAACTCAGTTGCAGAACTTGTAGTGAGAACAAAACTTATAATTAATACCTAGATAACAAATAAGAACTAGGTAGAAAGTAAGCCATAAAGTAGGATGACAACAAATGGTAATTATACCTCAGTTGCAAAACTTGTAGTGAGAACAGAACTTAGGTATGCTATCTCTGAAGAACATTTTAAAGGGGAGGGCTGTAAGCAAGTACATGTGATAAGATATCAAGGTGCATCTATCAGATGTGCTCACCCTTTGACAGTTAGTACATTGTGGAATGCAGATTCAACATCAAAGACTGCAACCTCAGTGCCTGGGGGAGCCTTGGCTACTAATAGCCAACATACTGAAAAGGTACCCCAGTCATACTTGAAACAATCTGTGTCAATAAATGAGTTCAGAGGATGTACTGCTAGGTCATTGCATAAGTAGGAATAGTTAACTGTGATTCTGAGTTTTCCCAGAGATTGCTCTATGATGTTCAGAGGTGATGTGCAATAATATTGAAAAAGTTCTGTAAGGTAATGATGTTGGTAGCCCTGGGTGATGTGACCTAATGTCTGCTTGGTATTGTATTTGTCTATGACAAGATTATGGTGTTCAGGTGTTCTGTAATGATTTGGTGGAGAAAAGGTGCAGTCTAGAACAAAGTCCTTCAACCCTGAATAATGAGTTTAGAGCCATAAATGTAATAATAAAGAAGTAATGAGACCTATAGAGAAACTATGTTCTAAACCATGTAGAACATCTGAAAATAATGTATCACCAATGTCTGCAAGAGCTTTGCCCAGCAAGTGAAAAGAAGGGGAGTGGAGACTGGGAAGAATTTCTCAAGCAATGCAGCTCTAAGCAGTGTGTTGTCTGCTGCCACAAAGGGAGCAGGCATATTTGTAGGAGCAACAAGAGGATCTGCAGGACTGAGGGCCATTGTAGTCAAAACAGTAGGAGTTGCTGTCACCATCAGTCCATTGCTTGCTAGCTTTACATAGGAACTTGCCATCATTAGTGCAAGCTGTAAATCTGTGTCCAGTGTCACCACAGTACATACACCTAACATCAGCTGCTTTGTCCTTGTCCTTGTCATCCCCCTGGTAGGGCTGTGTGCAGGTGGATGCACCTGTAGCCTTGAAGGAGCTATGCAATGGTGTTTCCAATGAGGAGGATGACTTTGGACAAAAAGACTGATTGGTGGATGCTTCTGGGAATAGAAGGTTGGAGGATTGTCCCATATGCCTGAGAAGTAGGTCCTGCATGTGGTCACACATGAGGTTGTTGAAAAGTTCCTCATTGAAGTGCTGGACCAGCACCTGACCAGCTCTCTGGACAAAGATGGGATGGATGGTCTTATCATATGCAAGGTAAACTGGGAAGGAAGTATGAAAATCTGTGTGGTGAGTGAGAGTCAGGTAGTAGGACTCAAAGGCATTGGCTATGGTATGCACCATACAACCACCAATTGTGCCTGCTGAGCTGGCTCTGAGACAGTTCTGTAGTACAGAAAGGAAAGTGATGTAAACTTGGGAGAATTCTGCAGCCTGCATCTTATGCTCATCTTATCAGTCAAACTTGGGATTGTTAGAATGAAGTTCACCCACTGAAGTTATCAAGTAAGATCAGACCAGTTCCTTGTCTGAGATCATGGCTAGATGACAAGAATCCACAGTGAAATAATTGAGCAGGATATAAACCTTTCAGCCTTCTTTGAGTACAGACAGCAATCAAGGTGGTAAGGGAAGTGCATGTGGATTGAGGTCAGGAGCACCTAATGTAGGTGCCTGTAGAGTGTGGCTGGAAGGAGCTACCAGGATTCATAGCAATGCAGAAGTAGTCATAGCAGAACCAGCACAGGGATTAGAAACAGAAGTCACCTGTACTACAGGAGAAGTAGGCATTGTAATGGAGATATCTGTAGCTGCAGAAGAAGCAGGAGGTGAGATAACTGAAGAAGGGTCAGTCAGAAATGATGAAAGGTCAGGATGCATACAATACAAATGGAACATACAAGAAACTGCATGGCCAGATGGATGCTGCAAGGCTGTCACTAGAAGACAAGCATAGGCAAATTTGTGGAGTGCAAGAATGTCAACAAGGCAGA
>JABCKO010000007.1:122164-135870 GCA_018855915.1 Tephrocybe sp. NHM501043
TAGAGGTACCCAGGTGCCACCAAGAGAGGTACCATATGGATCAGCCACCTGTCCACCAGTAGCCAGGCCCATGTTATGGAGCAGTTCTGCATTATAGCTGTAGAGGATGGCCTGCAGGTCCTCCTTGGTAATGAAGGAGCTCTAAGAAAGCAAATGTAGAGGCAAAGGAGGAGGTATATGGAGTAGCTGTACAGGTATAGGATTTAGGGGAAGTTTATGGGCAGGGAGGGTCTCTTGACTTCAAGGAGTAGTCAAGGCAATGGCAGGTACAGGAGTATTGGATTGTGGGTCAGCCCCAGCAGTCTGGGGTTGAGTAGAGTTCTGAAGATGAGGAGGTGGTTCCAAGAGCTCAGAAGGTCTGGTTGGTGTCCCCCAAGGCTAAAGGAGCTGGGCAGAATTGAGGCTCTAGGTACACAAGCCTTCTGCAGATAGATGCAATGCTCAAGGTATCTGAGACACACCCACACCAGAAAGGTGGCTGCATGGCCTGGTGGTGTTCTCATGAGTGAGGATGCACAAATTCCATTCTCTAAGGGTCTGAGAGTGAGTACAGGGAGGCATGACACCAAACAGAGAGAGCTATAGTGCCAAAACTATAAGGTGTACCTCTGTTCCAGATGGTGGTACAAGTTCAAGAACCAAAGAATCATGTGTCTGTTCTAATGTGCCTCAAAATCTGTTCCTCTCTCATCCCATCCCTCCTTTCAGAGGACTCTCAATGTATTTGTATCCTTGGTTTAGTGTGGATAGGAGAACAAGATCCCCAGGGTAAAATATCTCTTTGAGGCAGCACATTTTATTGGAATGATGCACCTGAATGAGTTTTGAGGCAGTTAGGGTGTCCATTGCTTCAAGGAAATCAAGCTCCATGTTGTTGATGAGGTTATGAGCTGTGTCATAGTAAATATCTGCATGGACCCAACCAGTTTGGTAGTGGTTGACATGAAAGCAAATACATTGTTCAAGTGTCTTGTTTGTGCACTCTGAGGCACTGTCTGTCTGAGGGTGGAACACTGTTGAGCACTTGTGGTGTATTCTAGCAAGGTGGCAGAAGTGTTTCCAGAATTGGGAGAGGAACTTGGGGTCACAGTCAGATATTATCTCATTTAGAAAGCTATTCTCACAGCAAAGCCCTCAGTAGAGATGTTGGAGATAATGAGAACTGTGTGGATGTCAGCACTAGCACAGCAGGTCATGGAGCAGAGTGCATTGAAACTGCAGTTGATTGGCAGTGGTCTAACAAAATCAATGGCAATGAAAGCAAAATGGCATCAGGGGTTGGTAGGGGGTGTAAGGGTTCTGTGGTGTTTTTTGTTCTGTTCTTATTTCATTGACAGTCATTGCAAGATGGTATGTAGGCTTTTAGAAGGTCATGTTGCATATCTGGCTAAAGAAAATGAGGTTCAGAGAGTGGCATATGACTTATCACCACCAAAATGACTGAGGCAATCATGTATGGCATGGAACAGGTGTTACTGCAGGTCAGCATGCTTAGAGATGATGAGGCAGCTGCCCACAAAGAGCAAGCCATTGCAGATTAAGACTCCAGGGACAGGCATGTTGCTGTTGGCATCAGTGAGAAGGTTGCAGCAGAAGCTGTCAGAGGTGTAACCTGTGATGATATCAGCAGCAAAGGATGTTTTGTCAGTTATGCTAAAGACAGATGCAAGAGCAATTTTGGGTTTGTCATATGGGATGGGAATACAGGACATGGTATCAGCCACCATGTTGTCTTCTCCTCAGATGTAATAGAAGGTATAGTCAAATTGAGACAAATATTTGATCTAGTATGCCTAGCCCAAGGACAGGTTGCATTGCATGTCAAAGTTTAGGAGGGTTTTGTGGTCAGTGTAGATGTTGATGTGTGAACCTAACAAGTCAGTCTTCCACTTATCAAGGCCACAGAAGATAGTGAGCAGTTCCTGCTTGTGAGTCAGATAATGGATTTTAGCTGGAGAATATTAGTGGAAATTAAAGGTGACAGCAGGCTGACTCCTATGTGGTGCCAAAAGATAAGACCACACCAATCCATCTCTTGCTAGTGTCACATGTGAGGAAGATCCTGTTTGTGCCAGGGTTATTATGATCAATGGTCATCAAGCACTGAGGGCTAGTGATAAGCAGCTTAATATTGTTAAAGGCAGCTTGGTATTTGGGGGTACAGTTTAGAAACTCTTTGGTGCAATCAGCAGTTGTGAGTGGCATGAGAACTGCAGTGTATTCAGTTAGGTTGGATAGGTAAGAGGAAATATAGTGTACAAGGCCAAGAAACTAGCAAACATATTTAGCACAGATCAGTGTGGGCCAGTTGAGGACCTTGTCAATTTTTGAGGATAGGGGGTAGAGGCTATCTGAGGAGATGTTGTGGCCAAGGAAGTCAATGAAATTTGCAAACAGGAAACTTTTCTTTAGGAAACAGTAGACTCTAGCAGTGCATAAGGCATTGAGCATGCAGCAAAGCTCTTCTTCACTGGTAGACCAATGATGATATTATCAAGATATATGTGGCAGATTTTTCCAATTAGGAGAAATAGTGTGGTGTTGACACATTATTGTTACATCTGAGGGGTATTATGGAGGCCCATGGGCATGACAGGCTACTTGTAAAACTATGAGGTATCAATATTGCTATGAACTTGATATCATTGGGATGGACTCAAATTTGAAAGAAGGTATTTGTTAGGTCAAAATTTCCCCATATTTTTCCTTTGTCAGTGTTAGCCAAAATGTCATTAATTTTTGAAGGGGGTATGTATCTGAAATTGTTACCACATTGATTTTGCAAAAGTCTACTATCATGGGGGGCAGTGGCTAAGTTGGCCTTCTGGATAAGGAAGGAAGGCAAGGTATATAGGGAAGAGGATAGCTAAATGCAGCCATTTGCAAAGTGCTCTTCAATTAGGGTTTTACAGACTTCATGGTACTTCTGCAGGTGATCATACCCCCATGACAGCATAATGCAGGCATTTGACATTAGCTTAATTTGGTGATGTACATTGTCAGGGAGGCTCTGGATGTGCAGTAATTTGTTTGTGAAACAGTTATTGTATTCACTTTTCAGACATGTATTGAGGTCTGCAAGGCAAGCAGCATTTTTGGCTACATTTTTGGAGTCATGTATAATGGCAGCAAGGAGAAGAGTCTTTGATTTTCTGTACAGTTTGTTCAGGAGAAGAGGAGAAACAATGCTTCTAGAAGTGGTATTTTGATGGATTTGCTTTGAATTGGGCTTTTATTTAATCAAAGACAGTGCAGAGCTTAGCAATGATAGCTGTACAGATGTCACAGATGTCAGACCTGAGCTTGCATCTTTGGAGGGAAGGGGGGCAAGTTTAAGAAGACTGTAGAGGCTCATTCAATGGGTAGGTTGAGAAGGTCAAAATTTAATTTCTGTACTACAGCTATATAGGCAGATGGGTTGATGACAATGTTATTATATGATAAAAAGTCTAGTTCAAATATAATACCAAGATGAAGTTGGGGCAATACATAAAGGTATTGCAGTCTGGAGGTCTAGCAGGAACAATAAGAAGAAATATTGAGGTATATGTAATGTGTGATTAAGTGATGGTTAGAAGGGGAGGCAAGTCAATAGAATCAGAGGTATTCAAAGTGTCCATAGTGCCAGCTACTTTGAGTGATTTTTTAAGGCAATGCAATGGCAGGTAGAGCATGTTATGAGACTATCTGAAATCAGTGCTGAGGGTGAACCATTATTGATCAATATGTTTATTAAGTGTAGTATAAGGGATGGTAAGGAGATAGAGCCATTCCAGGATAGATAATTAGGTAGAACATACTCATCAACATAGAGAGTGTCATCACTGAACTCCTCCATGACCATATTGTACTCCTCATCATTGGAGTTATTGAAGAAAATAGCAGCAATCTTTGTGGTAGTTGTGGAGGGGTTGGCTTGGTAGCAGGGGCAGTGTTTAGCTTAGATCAGTCTTTTTTCTCCTTGCACTTCAGGATATATTCAGATGTGATCTTGATGCAGCCTCACTAAAGAATGGTGTTGTTTGATACTTGCATATATGTGCTGGTCTAATGAAAAGCTGGCAGCATCTATGACATCTGTTATTCGTGTCAAGTAAGACTTTTTTGTCATTGTCAAGTTTGTAGGCATAAAGGCATTTGAATTTGGTAGTCATATCCATTAAAGTTGTCTTTGTTCATCCAGTTTTCTTTGAAGCAGCAATATGTGAGCAGAACACTTGCTGGTCATGCTCCTTCTTAGTGCAGAGGCCTTCATTGATGTGCTGGAAGGTGCTGACTCACAATGGAATCCAATTTGTCAGCACCATCACCATTAGTTGTACTATATTTGACCTACAGATTGTTGTTTAAAAGAATTTAAATCATGCTGTGGAGCCAGGTTTTGTCTATGTGAATTGAGGCCTTCAAGGTGAGGATGTCATTTGCATCTCAGATGGTGGAAACCTAGTCAATGAAGATGCTATCATTCTGAGGTATGAAGAGGACTTTTTATATTCAATGAACCAGGTAGTTGAGAGCCATTTAGTGTGAAGATGTGTCATAAAATCTTTCCAGGAGAGGGCCTTAAGGGTGGCTTCATTACCTGCAATTCATGAAAAGATCAATAGGTTCTCAAAGGAGTATAGTATTCAGGAGACTTTGTCATCATTGTCAATCTTCTTGTAGTGGAAAAAGTGTTTGGTATATGTTTTAAATTTGCAAAAGGCAGCAACAGTGAGTTTTCCTTTACTGACAAAAGGCAGATGAGAGAGATTCAGTTAGGTGATGGTGACAGTGGTTATTCTGATGAGCAGGGGCATAGTGCATATGTGTTGGCATTTTTGTGAGATGGTGATTATGTTATCATTACTGTCAGATAGTGTGGAAGGTTTTGGTGGTATGTGTGGTGGGGAAGTCAGGGGAGACTGGGGCAAGTTAGTTTGTGTGCTATTGCTTGCCTGAGAGCAGCTCTGAAATCTTGTGGAGAAAGCCAAACAGGTGGATTGCAAAAGGTGAGGTCAAAGATGACAATTTTTGTATTTGGTGGTATGCATGTTAACTTTCATTGGTTTGTTGATGACAAGGGTGGGATTTGGTGTCAAAGTCAAATTATAGTTGATGATGCCATCCTGCCTCACCTACCACATCAAACAATGCCATGCTTCCCTATGAAATGCCTCATTCACAGATGGCAAACATGTTAGAGGCTGTGAAGCTGGCTACAATAGCAAGTGCAAGCAGCACTGTTGAGTATACACTCCAAAGGTCTAGGATTGCCCATGAGGACATAACACCATATCAGCAATGGACACACTCACTGATGCCAACAGCAACCCAGAGTACCAGTAGGGTCAAGGGCAGGTTTTTGGGTCTGGCACAGGAACAGATGGACCATCAGCCTGTGTGGTATGTCTTGGGCACTTTCAACATGACATCAGCAGATGCAGCTCTGAGACCTTGCATAATAGGACATCAGTAAGGTGCAGGTGAAATGAGAAAGGATGACTTGTCAACTCCAAGAGGTTGGTTCTATGCTTCAACTGGCAGTGCCTACAAGGATGCAGCAGCACAAACTCCATGTACATCCACAAATGCTCAGGATGTGGAAGGAAGAATCATGGTGCTCAGACATGCTTTCAAGGGCAGAAGCCTCAAAGCTGCTATACCATATAACTCAGATGCATGGGACTGTCTCCTTCATGTAGATAACCTTAATCATATATACCTCCTTTTACCTGATAGTCTATGTCATGGTTTTGATGCTGGCATCCCTATTATTCATTATACTCACACACCTAATAATAGCACTTCACTGCATATACACTCAGATACATATCATGAAGTTGTCACAAGGGAGTTTGAAGTGCTATGTTACATTGGACCTTGCACATGGTGGGAAGTTGAAGCACTCATTGGCCCTTTTCAGAGCTCCCCACTATCACTTATTCCCAAACCTAGAAAGTCCAACAAGTTTTGGGCAATCCACAACTTCTCCTTTCCACATGCTGCATCTGCCAATTTTTGCTCCATCAATTACCACATTGATCCAAACTTGTTCCCATACACATGAGGCACCTTTCCTACCATATGCACCACCATTTGGCACCTTCCTTCTGATTCACAGACATCCATTTGAGATGTGGCTGAAGCCTATGATCAGTCTCTATCACACTGGGTCAGTGGCCTGGTTTGGTGCATGGCCATGACAGCTTTGTGATTAACACAAATGACAACTTTGGTCTGGCTTCAGCTGGAGGAGTATACAGCCAAGTGGGAGATGCAGGTGCAGACATCTTCTGGGCTGAAGGCATGGCATGGACCCATTGTTAAAATGGGTAGATGACCACATTTTCTTTTGTGTGTTGCATGGATACATGGAAAAATACAACAAACAAAGAAAGAGATAGAACAAGGTCATTATATCCAATGGAGGTTGTCTCCAGGAGCATAGCAGAATCTGATACTGTGGTGAGACTATGCCCAATGGGCTGCCAATGGAGTTTGATAATTGTGTATTCTGTCCACACTATGCACCCTCAGACACAGATAATGACCTCAGATGGTGGGAATGCATGCTCAAACAACCAGCTCTCTATCACTGAATACTAGGCCCAAGCATACTTATCAATTATCAAGTATACTCAGATGCCAGCTCAGGCATTGGCATTGGCATCACCATTAGCAATTGCTGAAGGGAATGGAAGCTCATTCCAGGTTGGAACCATGATGGCAGAGATATTGGCTGGGCTGAAAGCATTGGGTTCAAACTCCTTATCAGGATGCTTCTCATAGGGAGCAGAGAAGGAGATAAATTCAAGGTATTTGGTGATAACTGTGGAGTTGTTGAAGGATGGTGGAAAGGCAGGAGATGCAATAAGCCCACAAATGCAGTCTTCAAGCAGATATATAGTGCACTTGCCAACCATGGATGCACTGCATACTCACAATATGTTTCCAGTAAGCTCAACCTTGCAGACAACCCATCAAGATGCATCTATTATCCTAGCAACCTCCCTCTCCCAGCCATACCTATCTCCAACAAAATCAGACTCTTTGTCATTGACTTTGACAAGCTCCTACCTACAGGTCAATACAATGACCTTCAAGGTCCTATCTTCACTTTCCTGCTTCTAAAACTGCACATTGATGAGGCTGCAGGCAAAGAGCAACAACAAAACAACTATGATTATGAGAAAATGGGAGAAGCCCTCATCTCAGCAGCAACAGAGTGGTAAAGGGGGGCAACAATTACATGATTATTCCCAGCAGTTTCCTGACACAACATGACATGGCACACCAGCATTGTACTACTCTTTCTTAAACCCTTGTCCCTTAATGCTATGACCTCACTGTTTTGCTGGAGAAAGATTACAACTTTGGAGGCCAGCATCCTCACTCACCCCTAACAAAACCATTGCATAAGAAAATATCAACTAGATAGTGGCTACAATGGTACTAGGGCTCTCTGAGAACACAAAAGAATCCTATGGCTCAAGGCTGCTAGCATGGCATGTATGGTGCAACTCAAGAAATGTCCTGGAGGAGCAGCATGTACCAGCATCACAGTTACTCATCTCAATCTTCATATCATCTCTGTCTGGTGCATTCTCTGGAAAAACAAGTCAAAATTATATCCATGGCCTCTGAGCATGGCATGTCATTCACAGCATACAGTGGTGTCCCAACAATAAGGAACTGGACCTGCTTTTGAAAGCAGCAGACAACCTAACACCAGCTACCTCAAAACAAAAAAAGCACCAACCATACACAGTTCAATTCATTCTTCACCTCCAGGAACAAATGAAGCCATATAACTCCTTTGACATAGCAGTCTATGCATGCTTGGTATGCTGCTTCTACTTGGCATCACATGTCAGTGAGCTTACAGTCCTGAACCTGAATGCCTTTAACCCAGCACTGCATGTGTCATGGCAATCTCTGATATGCAACCAAGATTGGGGTAGGAAGAAAGTCACCATACTACACTTATCATGCACCAAGACAATGCCAGAGGGGGAGATGTGTACTGGAGCAAGCAGGCAGGACTCACAGACCCAGAAGCTGCATTTGAGAGACATATATTCATAAATCAGCTGCCAGATGGTCATCACTTGTTTGCCTACCAGCACAAGGGCAGGTACAGGCCTCTCACCAAATCAGCATTTATGAAGCACCTCACAAAATGGGCACATGGTGCAGAGATGGACCTGCTGCAGGGGCATGGTATCTGGATTGGAGCCATCCTGGAATATCTGCTGCAGGGAGTATCTTTTGAGGCAGTGAAGGTCTTATGCCAGTGGAAAAGCAACACCTTCACACTATACTTACAAAAGCATACACTCATTTTCACACCCTACATCCAGGCACAGGCACTGCAGAAAAATAACAATTTCATGCACATCACTATGCCCATGGCCATTTATTAAAGGATCATGAGGTAAGGTACCTTCTCCTTATAATGGAGGGCCAAGACTCACTTGACACATTGCAGATTTCTTACTAGTGGGGATTGCAGCTTGCCTCAGCCAGCAAGGCTTGGATTAGACCTGTCTTCAGATGCTGGGAAGCATATTGCACTTTCACCCACTCTATGCACTTGATATCATGTTATTTTGTCACTTGTTAAGTTTTTTACAATACAACTTGCTTAATACATACATGTGTCCCCTCCAGATGATAACAACTGTAAGTTCCAGACAAAGATAATATATTCAGGGAGTGGTGGGAGGGATTGCAAAAAGAGAATAAAAGCTTTGTAAAAGATGAGAAAAAACAAGTATCTGACCAACAAATGAGCACCATACCAAAGATTTTTAAGCTCTATGGCAATTATAATATTTACAGCAGATGAGAGCTTAAAATCTGAGTATGAGATTTGTGTCAGAGTTAAGTATGGATGAAAGGCTGTACTGAGAACACTTATGGCACAAAGTATTGTGCAGGAAAATAAGTATATATTAGGAAATGCCTGAATACTCTGCACTGAAGTGTTAACAGGCACTTGGAGCAAGCAAGTATAGAGGAGCTCACCAATACCACAACCAAAAGATAAGATATAACATGTTTGGATGAGTGAGACTTTTGATTGTATGATTCCAAGTGCAACTTCTGCCATATAACAATGGCATTATGATGGAATCAGCAATCTACAGTTGATGATGAAGCACAGAAGGCTATTGTTGCAGCATATAGGACTGCATATGCATATAACCACAATAGTTGTGAGAACACATCTAGAAAAAACAAAAGAGCTGAATGAGGGCACATGATTTGGACAGAGGCCTCCAAAAAAGCTCTTGACTCTTAGAACCTGTATTTATGTCAACCTCTGTGTTTGTCACATAATTCTGAAGAAAGATATAGTGCAACACAGGCTGCCTATGTGGCCCCAGAGGTAAATTATGATATAGCAAAATGCAAGCTATTTAAAAGGGCTAAGTGGTGGTAGTGATGAGATGTTGCATGGAGCTGCAGAATTCAGCATAGATAGGAGTAAGTCATGAAAATCTGGGACATTTAATATCAATAGCAGAGAGCAGCCAATTGTAGAGCAGCTCTGACCAATGGATTATTGCAAATGTATATTTTCCAGGCAACAGAAGACTAATGACCAATTGCCATTATAATAGATTCAGCAAGGCTAAGATTGGTGTAAAATGTTGGACTACTAGCACAGACAGAATGGCCACCATATTCATGAGTCAAAAAAGAGAATAGATGGGCATCAAACCAAGCTCATATAAGATGAAATCCATCCTCTGTAAGAAATAGAGCTTGCAGTGCACTGTGTATCTTGTCTCACTGAAAGACATATTGCTCAAGAATGTTAACTGGGTCAGCAATATCTTGGTGGCAGAGTAAAATGTTGGTGTCATGAAAAAAGATATCTGTTCTGTGATATGGCAAACAATAACCTGCATAACCACCTGAAAATAAAAAAGAAGAGTGCTTGATAATCTTGCACCAATCAATGTCATTCTTGGTCTTCAGAATGAGTTTACCTGAGTGGTGGCATATATAGAAATAACAGCTCATAACTGTTGCAAAAAGAAAGTCATCATAGTTGCTTGATGGTATTGCATGATCAATGAAGTATGAGAGGTGATGTGTGTGAAGGGGAAGTTTTTGATGGATTGGATCAGCACAAATCTTTTTCACACCATGGATGGTGGCTTGAACTAGTGGGTTGGCTGTATTGATATCAAAGTCAAGAAAAATGGCATGAAGATGGTGTTGAGCTTCTGTGAGATACTTTGGACCAGATGCAATGGTCAGAGAAGAGAATGCAATGTATCTTGCCAAAGCACAAGGAGTGAGATCAAGAGAAAGATCATAGGATGAACAAAAGACAGTGTAATAGCAAATTTCCATTGAATAACCTGATTTAGTGGATTTTTCAATAGAGTGAGCTTCATTGAGGTTGTGAAGGCTCAGGACTGGATGAGTTGTAGGTATTGACAACCTATCCAGTGCATTCAAAAGCATACTCTCCATTGCATTAGCAAGAGATCCTATGGAGAGAAATAGCAGACATGGTCAGATTAGAATAAAAACATTGATACTTGTTGATCATTAGCTGAGACAAAAGATTAGCTTGAATGTTGTCTTTACCAGCAATATGCCAAAGGTGTAGGTCAATTGATATTTCCAGCAGAATTCCAGTGATTACTAGGAGGATAGCATTGTGAAGAGGTTCAGATGACCTAAGAAAACTGAAAGCAGCAATGGAATCAAGGCTATTAGTCTATAAAAGGACTTTAGAAGGGGGATGAGGAAATAATGCTATATGGTGAACTGCTGAAAGAATAGTGACTAGTTCTAAAAAGAATATGTCAACCTTTGGAGATGATGCTAAGGGATTTAACTCATAGAGGAAACCCCAATTACCATAGACAAAAGAAAGACTGGACTTGAGACTTGCATCAGTCTATAGTGTAAAATCTGATTCACTGTTTGGCCAGGTGGTGGCTTCTACAAAATGAACACCTATTACTCTAGGAATGATGTTGACAAGCCAGTTGAGGTTGTTAATGACCTCTTGATTCAAGAATATCCCAGCATGCATGATTGATTTTCTGGCAGTCTTGTGATAAAGCTCAGTAAGAGCAGGAAGGCCTAAAGGGAGAACATTGAAAACTCAATTAAGGTGACTAGCAATTTGAAGCCATAAGCAAAGTGGCAGATGGAAATTTAGAGTGTAGATGAAGTCATTTATTTGGACAATGACATTATTGATAGATTCAGAGGTCAATGTCAGTGTACCACCTATTGATGTCAACAGAAAAATGCCAACCTAAGCCATGAGTGCAGTGACTGAGCACTAGCAACAAGGTGAAGCTTGGTTACCAAATATTAGATGATGAATAATGCAGAGGACACCTTCTACATCAACAAGTTGACAGATTTGATAAAAAGGATGAGCTGGTAGATTCAAAAAGGCTGATAAGACATCCAATTTCCAAGTTATGAGATCATCATTAGGAAAACAATGCTTAGCATTGTAGAGCACCTGCCCAAAGGTGTGCATATTGTCATAGCAGACCTTTGCCTCATGTTTGGGTATGCTGTTGTTAAGCCCAGATGCTGAGTGGTCACTTATGACCTGAGCCTTCCCTTTCTGCCACACAACAAATACAGGTGAAACCTTCATATAGAGGGGTAGGTTATTGATGGTGAAAGGGAGTGGATCAGACTAGCAATGAGCTTTAATTTCATCATCTCTGAACATGAAGTTCTGGTGAAGAGTTTTCTTTGTCCCAGATAAAGCCTCATTTGAACCTAAGGATTTCCAACAATTGTTTGTCTGCTCTTCTTTAAGTTGGTGAGTCCCTTTTCTTGCATCCTGAGCTCTAGAGGTTACCTCTTTTAGTTGATCTATATTCTTGGAGGCGTCAATACTTAATGGCAATGAAGCAGTCTCTATTGTTTTTAGCTCTGTGAGCTGCACTACATTTGCTGCAAATATGATACCAGCCATAATGGCATAGATCTGTTTGGCATAAGCCCAGATTCCAGTTTTAACATATAGTCTGGGCTCTTTTCTTTGGCTGGCTGCTCAATCCAATGTTTCTCTTTGTACTAGCCAATGAAGAGGAAGATGAGGTATATGCAGCATTAAGCAACTGAGAAAGCATGGGAATTGACAAAATATCCTGATTTGCATTGAGAATAAAGGGTTTTCTGTCATATTGCTCTCAAGATTCTCAATCATAGTGAATGGCTGGAAGAGGTGAAAGAGTGGATCTGAATATGTCAACAACAATATCTCTATATCCTGTAAGTTTGCTTTCTTGATGTGGGTAGAACACTAATACTCTAGCCAACCAGGTGTCAAAGAGGTGCATCCATTCAGATTCCAATCAAAAGGCTCTTCTTGCTGACACAAACTCTTTTTCAATGATAGCAAGATCAGCACTGAGTTTTTTTGCTTTGTCATTTGGATCATATTTGAAATCAAATGTAGCATATAATTTCTCAAAGTTGACATACTTGTCAAGGATGATGAGCTTCCAAATTGAATTCAAAAAAGGCTCTTATAATCATCTACCTCTTCCAATATTGATGAGGTTGTTGAAGGGCCTTTTAGCTGCAAAAGCAAGTTTTGATTTTTGAGTCACATCAAGATGCAGATCATAATAGATGGAGTTATCAGAACCCTGAATAAGATGAGGAGTGACTGCCAAGATGTTCTTTGACAGAGCTGAGGAAGTGATATCTTGTAATTCATTAAAGAATTTGAGAAATGCATCAAGAGTTGAAAGGGGATTTTGGGCAGGGAAAATAGATCTTCTTGAGCCAGCATAGTCTGATATCTTGCCCAATCAGCCTCTTGAACTGCCTTTTCATGGTTGAGTTCAGCATTCTGGTCAGTTTCATCATCTTCCAAATGCTCTGGGGATCCTCTTTGGTAGCAAACATCTTGTCACTTCTCTTTTGCAGCCTAGCAAATATGAAGCCTCTGCTTATATTTTTTGATGTAGTTGACTGCCTCTGTTGCTGAAATCCTGAGCTCTTTAAGTGAGTCAGCCAGTTCTGCCAGAGGCCATTCCCCTTCAACTGTGAGGTTGATAACCTTATCATATTTATGAATGTGGGCTTCAACATTGAGAGATGCAGTTGCTGTAAATGGATCAGGCTTCTGGAGCAGTTGGGACTCACATGCTTTCAGAAGAGAGACCTGTGGTTACCATGGATTGAGATGTTCCCAGGGTCTGTGCTGATCCTGACTGATCTGTCAAAGTTGCTGAAGCCAGAGGAGGATTTGTATCCTCCATATGGTGTCTCCTGCAAATCTCATGGGTTCTGGTCATCAATTGAGAGGAAGATGGCAAGGTATGAGCAGTAGTATTGCAAAAAGAGAATAAAAGCTTCATTAAAAATAAGAAAAAACAAGTATATGACCAACAAATGAGCACCATACCAAAGATTTTTAAGCTCTATGGCAATTATAATATTTACAGCAGATGAGAGCTTAAAATCTGAGTATGAGATTTGTGTCAGAGTTAAGTATGGATGAAAGGCTGTACTGAGAACACTTATGGCACAAAGTATTGTGCAGGAAAATAAGTATATATTAGGAAATGCCTGAATACTCTGCACTGAAGTGTTAACAGGCACTTGGAGCAAGCAAGTATAGAGGAGCTCACCAATACCACAACCAAAAGAAGGTGAAACACAACATGTTTGGATAAGTGAGACTTTTGATCGTACAGTTCCAAGTGCAACCT